>RCUC01165265.1:0-39867 GCA_003697995.1 Taxidea taxus jeffersonii
CCTTGCTTGGGTAAGTGAGGTAGAATAGTGGCTACTTGATACTGATCTAGGAGGATCAGGGAATCACTTCTCCTGCAGCAACACTAGCCTATATTGTGATTTCTACTTGTAAAGATAATATGTACCCATCGTAAAATGCTTAAGCATTACATAAATATAGAAGGTAGGAGGTTCGTGGCTAGAATTTTTAGTCATTTTACCACTGAGTAATAGTCAGTAAATAGTTTGCTGTGAAGTCTATATTTTTTAATGTGGATACTGGAATGTAACTGGTTGCCAGCAATACTATGCATGGATATATATGGTTTGCAGGGTGTTTTTCTTTTTCTTCCATAGGTTTATGTATCTTGCTCCCTTAGAGGCCCATGAATGGCATACATTTTATTCAGCCACAGTGGGAACTAGATGAGAGGAGCCCTGTAACCATGGGAAGAGGCAAGGGACTAATGTGTGGTGGGTAGGAACTGGGCATGATCCATGTCCTGTGATAGTTGTTTTTACATTCTGTATCTCATTTAACCCTTTGCAATTACTCTTCATGGTTAACTATGTATAGATGAGGAGAGATAGAGTCCAGCGTCCATGAGATTTAAGGCACCAAGCTAAGATTCAAGCCCAGCTCAATGTGGCTCAGATTCAGGCTTCTTCTTGCAGAATGAAGAGTATACTGCCTCTGCCCTTTCACACTGACCTCCTAGCTGTTCCCCTGCCTCAGAGCCTTCACACTAGTGGTTTTCTCTCCTGGAATGCTCATCCCACAGACACCTGCTTTGTTTGCTGCTTTGAACCTACTTTTGGCTTTGCTCAAAGTCTGACTACCTTTATAAAACTAAGCACTCTCCCAAAAGCATTCTTTGCCTTCCTCCCTGCTTTGTTTTCATTCATAGTCCCTCTCCTAGCTTACCCTATAAGTTGGTTGTTTTATTTATTGTCCATCTCCCCAGGGAATGAATGCTCCAGAGCACAGGGATTTTGTCTCTTTTGTTCACTTCAGTCCAGAACCTTGATGTTGTGGAAAAGAACTGACAAGTCACTGTGGCAACCTTGAATCTTTCCAGCCTCCGACCCTCCTTGTTTTTGTTAGCCCTTACACTTCCCCATAGTGAGCAGTGAAACTCTAAAATGCAAAGACTCTATCTGCGTGTTTGGGGGAATAACAGGGGAAGTAGAGAGGAATCAGGAGGGATCTTGTCTTGGATGGGTGTCAGGGAGAGAGAAACTTCCTCCCAGGTAGACAAAGGAAGATGGAAAGAAAGTCATCCCAAGGCAGCTAAAAGTACATGGTTGGGCGGGGTGGGGGGGTGGGAATGTCCAGGAACGAAGAGGAGACCTGTTCGAGTTCCCCTCTATTTAGCATACATACTTTTTTTGAAGACTTCCAAAGAAGAAGACACCAGATTCCACCAAATTTCCTAGTGGCCTACGTTACTAAAAAAGGAAAAACAATCTATGGACATTCACACAGGTAGGCTAATCACTGTGCTACCAGCATCAAACTGTTGCACTTTTTAAAGATTAAATACCTGTTGGTATCTTTCCTGTTTAAGCCAGAGTGTGAGAGGTCATTGCCAAAGCACTTAGCTCTCGAGTCTGAGTTTTGGCAGGAAACATGTTCCAACAGCATCACAGCCTGAGATTCTTTTGGCTCAAGCAGTCCCAGACTCCTGGTTACCTCTCATACATCTTTTGTTTGCAGGAATTCTTGGGCCCGAGCAAAATGATGGGTCTGGGGGCAAGAATTCAGACTTAGAACACTTTAGAGTTGAGTACACTGGGGTGCTGGACGGAGTTCGTGGTTATGGGATAATGTCAGTGAAACTGCTCCTCAGCCACAGGAAGCCCTCCTTCTCCTCCTCCTCACCTCCTCAGTGGTTTTAATTGCTGCCCTAGACAGTCTGAATTACCCGCCTGTAGAGAATTCCCCTTCCAAAAAAATGTAGCCTCCCTAAAACTGCTTTTGATTTGTCATGAAAAGTACTCAGTAGCTAGAACAGGGGCTGATAACTTAGGTTCCCACAGCTCATTAAAGCAAAGAATTTTAATAAGTATTCTGCCCTTTGCAGCCCAGGTTTTGGGAAGTCCGGGCTGCAATCAGGCAGCTGTTCTCGGGATTTCTGTCTAAGACCATAACACACACTTTGCTTTTGGCTGCTCTCTCTTGGCTCAAAACAGGTCTGAAATGAGTTCTTTCATCTGTGATTCCCTCATGGTCTCCTATTTTAGTTTCCAAACTGCCACCGGGCCCTGCCAATACAGTATATAAGGTCAAGAGGTCAAGTAACTTTCTCCATAACAATGCCCCTTCAGACAGTTAAATCTTTGCATTGTACCTCAATTTGATGCAGTGTTTTTAATGAACAATTTCGGTGACACTTGCTAATTCTCCTTTAACCATGCCTGCTGAAATTTGTTAGTCTTGCCCTTCCAAACAGAGAACAGGGTGAAATATATCATAGTCCCTCAAATAAAGAAAGTGTTCCACTCTTTGAGGGCATAGTCTCAAAAGAAAATGTTGGGAATTTCTCTCTCATCTCTTGCCTGTCCTTCCATTGTTCAGTTTCTTTCCTGGTGCTCTCTCTGCTGTCAGTCCTCCCATAATGCCCTACAAGGAACCACTGTCCCTACCCCTCTACTGAAACAGAACTCTTAAAGGTCACCCGTGATTGCTTAATCACAGATCCAATGGCTATTTCTCAGATTTCGTTCCTGATGGCTCAGCAACATCTGAGCTTATCGACTTCTTCTACTCCTTGAAATGCTCTGTTGACAGCACCCTCCCAAAGGTGTCTGGTCTTTTCCTCTGCTTTCATCATTCCTATCCTATTGAGAGGCGGTCTGGAGAAGTGGTTAAGAGTATGGACTCTTCGGGCTTTATGGGTTTGAATCCTGGCTCCAGTACTTAACTGTGTGACTTCAGTTATTTAACCCCCCTGAGCCTCAGTCTGTTCATCTGTAAAATGGGAGGAAGAGTAGCTAAGCCATAGGGCTGTCAGGAAGGAATTAAATGAATGTGCCTTGTAAAGAGTTAGCACTTAGTAAATGCCGTCTTTGATCACTATGACTTCCTGTTTGGATACCTTCAGAGGCTCCCTTGTTCTCTGCAGGATAAAACCTTAACTTTAGCTCTTAACTAGCTTACTTACTACCCACAACTTTTCTGAGTATGTGCCCACCTCCAAGCCCTTATCCATGCAGTCTGCACTTGAGGACCACCTTCACCCCTTCCAGCTCTGCCCCTCCTTCCCTGGCCAGGGGAGGGAGAGCACTGAGGGCTGCGCCCACCTGTTTCAAGGCCCTGAGCACAGGCCGTGTGTAATGGAAGCCATCCTCCCTTAGGCACTGAGCTTCTCTCTCTCAGGCAAATTATAAATTACTTAAGGACAGTAGCTGTGATTTATACTTTTTCAAAATATCCTTCTCAGCACTTAGCATTATATACATACTAGGAATTTAACTCCTATCTTCTAACTGCCAAAACATGATAGTTTTTCTTGGTCCTTCCAGAATTATTTTTCCTCCTAAACTGAAACTTGTATTGATCAGTCCTAAAACCTATGTAAGCTTTATATGGGAAAATTGAGTCAACACTACAGGGAGAGTTAACCACATCAGAACCTTTTGGAATGAGGAGGGATATATAGAAATCCCTAAAATAATGGGAGCACAGGGAGTAACTTAATTCTTTTTAAAAGGAGTTTGACATTCTCCCAACCTGTGAAGCTGTCAGGATTTTCTACAGTGTTCAGGAATTCTTCCTGTCTTGATGCCATCCCTTCCAAGCAAAATGAGTGCCAGTTGCATTACTACCCTCCACCCCAGCTGTGATCATCAAAAATGCCTCCAAACATTGCCAAATGTCACTTAGGGTACAGGAAATCATCCCCATTTGAGAACCACTGCTCTATAGGACCAATCCAGAAAACTCAGTATATTCCCATTTCACATAATATTAGAATTTGGACAGTGTGGATCAAATGAAGATGAAAATTATAATAGACATGAAAAATCAATTTGGGTTTGAAATTACTAACATAGAGAAAATTTAGCATCTACTGATCTTTGGTACATAACCCCATTGTACATTGGAAGTGCAGTTAAGTGGAAAATGCATTGAATACATCTAGCCTACCCCTGGACATCATTGTTTACTGCAGCCCACCTTAAACATGCTTAAAATTGGGTAAGATTATCTAATGCAAAGCCTATTTTATAAGGCAGTGTGGACTATCTCATGTAATTTATTGAATACTGTAGGTGAACAAAGTACTGGTTGAATGGGTACCGAATGGTTGTAAAGGTGTTGGTTGTTTCCCCTGGCGGTCTTGTGGCTGACTGGGAGCTGCCACTCAGAGCTGCTGCCCAGCAGCAGGAGATATCATCCTGCATATCACTAGCCTGGGAAAAGAGCCAAATTCAAAATCCAAAGTATGGTTTCTACTGAATGCATACTGCTTTAGCACCATCATGAAATCAAAAGATCATGGGCTGAGCCATTACAATTGGGGGACCCTCTGTATAAGCAGTTACGGATTGTATCATGAATAAGGAGAAGTAAACCAATAAAGTAGTTATAGAAATTCAGACCATCTTCCTCCTATAGGACTTGGGTCTGAAGACAACTCCAAAGCAGTGCTCCAATCATCCTTGGAGTATTTTTGTTAGAATTGTATTTAAGTGCCCAAACTACTTTTCTACTTTTGACAATAAGTATATTAAATCAAAAAATAATGAATGGAGAACTCTTAGTTGATCACCATTGGAGGGAATTACGTTTGAGCTGAGGGAAGCTGGCTCTGCCTAGCAGAAGCTGCTTCTGACCCCAAAGCTGCCCTGAGACTGCACATCAGGTGCTTCAGGGGTGAAGTAGGAATGACTAGGGACTTTGTGCTTTGGTGAACAGCCCCACTTGCTCAGAAACCTTCATGGTTGTTAGATAATCGAGATGTAGACTTCTGATTTAAAGCTCACCTCCAATTGACATTCACCATTATGCTCTATCTAAATGTAGTAGAGCAGAATACATGGCATCCCCAAAGGCTGAAAGCAACAGTTAAACGTAGTGCTTTCCAGGGTGGGGAGGGGGGAGAAAACATTAAGGTTCCAACCTTGGGAGAGACCTGCTATGGCCAGAGACCACCTTTGGCCTATATCTGCCTTTGAAAAGGGAGAGCATACAGACCTTCAAGATGATCCCTGACCAACAGTCTAGAAATAGGCCCTATGCAGTGTCTTGAATCTGGGAGGCAAAGTAGAATTACTCCTTCTATAGACAACGGTGAACATCTGTGTTCCAGGCTCATGCCAAGGAACTCCAGCAACCATGATGGCTCTGAAGCTTGGTCTGTGTCAAAGACACCACATTATCCAGTGACACAGTGCAGAGACGTTTGGAGTCATTGCAACAGCTTGTTCATCTGTGGCATGATTGGCCTGCATCAGGTAGCATCCACGGTCTGCATTTGCAAATCAGAGCCCTCCTATACTGAGATTAAAGACCTCCTGTCCAGTTCCTTTGGAAATGAATCCATTAAAATTGATGACACTCAGTGGGGAGTTTGGGGTTCATAGCAGGTGACACATATGGTTTATTTCCAGATTTTTATGTAGTTAAATACTATACAAGGTATAGGTTGGCTCTCACAAAGTGTATTTCTCTGGTTGGAGCAGGCTGACACTTTATTTGCACCCAACACCTTTCTGTTTGGCTTCCTTCTTTTTCTGATCATTTTCCTTCACACACTTCAGGAAACTATCTCAGCTCTTAGAGCACTATACATATATCAGTTCTCTTGGCAAGGATCTTGCCCTTGTTTGTTGATAACAATGCCAACTACATGCTGAATAACACTGTAGGCTCTTCCAGTTTTGCCGTGGTAATGTTTGTGGTGTGTTCCTTCTTGAACACTGCCCATCTCCTTGATGTCCACAATATCACCTTTCTCGAAGATTTGCATGTATGTGGCCAAAGGAACAACTCCTTGTTTTCTAAAAGGCCTAGAGAATGTGTAGCGGGTACCTCTCTTCTCTTTGTGTTGGTCATTTTGGTGCATTACTGGAAGATGTTGGTTCCCACCAATAATCTTGCTAGAAAATCACTTCTCTCATTTCCTGACTCTTACCAGTTACCAGTTATGTGAGAGAACGTTCCCTTCTAGCTGAATGTTAAATATCTCATCCTCCAAGAGACAGTCACCTAATTTTCTAAGTCCATTGACCCAAAACAAACATCTTCTCTTGGGCCCTCTAAGAAAACCAGTGTTTTTTGGGGTTTTGTTTGTTTTGTTTTGTTTTGTTTTTCTGGCTCAGTATAGAGAACAGTCTTAGTTTGTTGTGGACTCTAATCTGCACTCTAACAAATCAGGAGTTCCCCTTATATTCATCAACCAATAATTATTTAACAAAATGCCAACAACATACTATATTATATTCATTGAGTGTTATTTGGAAAGAAAATCCCACTCATGAAGAGTTTACTAAGTCCCAGGCAGAAATGATTCCTCTGGGTAGGGCAGGATGAACTCAGAGGAAGACAGGATCTTGAGGTGTGAAGGTCAGAAAGTGTCATGGGGGGTTCCCAGGAAGGTGGGTCATTAGCTGGGCCCAAAAGGGTAGAAATGATTTGAGTAGGAAGGACATAGGATAATCATGTAAGATACTTGATATTATAGTCAGAGATGACACTGATTGTGATTACATTTATACCAACAGATTGGCCTGAAGGGATGGATTCACTGTCAGAAATAATTCGCATTGAATCATGTACACATGAAACCCTATCATGCTGACTGTGCTTGAAAAGCCTTCTGTATAAAAGTTCTGGATTACCTTTAAAATTTTTTTTTTTTTAGATTTTATTTATTTATTTGACAGACAGAGATTACACAAGTAGGCAGAGAGTCAGGCAGAGAGGGGAGGGGAGAAGCAGGCTCCCTGCTAAGCAGAGAGCCCGACGCGGGACTCAATCCCAGGACCCTGGGATCATGACCCGAGCCGAAGGCAGCGGCTCAACCCACTGAGCCACCCAGGCGCCCTGGATTACCTTTTAGAGTGATGTTGGTGGTATTTAGTGGTTGTGAGGTGCCTTAGAATTTGAGATAAGATTGCTTTATTTTCCTATTCAGTCCATTTGTGTGTGAGATACTGAAGATAAATCAAGATAGGTCCCAGTCTTAAAATCCACAACTGGCATTATGGTAGGCCCTAAAATGCCAAAATGTATCCACCTCACATCCTTGGAACCTGTCAGTGTTTCCTTATTTGGAAAGGGCCTTTGCAGATGTGGTTAAGTGACGGATTTTGAAACAAAGAGATGATCATTTTGGGGGATTACCTATTGGTGGTTGGAAAAATAATATCCCAAGTGTCCTCGTGAGAGAGAGGCAGACAGAGATTAGACAGAGAAGAGGAGGACATGACAGTGTGTCCACAAAGACAGATGAAGTGATGTGTATTCAAGCCAAGGAGCACCTGAAGTGACCAGAAACTGGAAGAAGCAAGGAATGGATTCTCCCCCAGAAGGAAGCACATCTCTACTGACACTGATTTTGGACCTTTGCCCTCCAGAACTGTGAATGTATTTCTGTTCTTTTAAACCACCAGGTTTGTGGTAATTTGTTGGAGCAGCCAGAGGAAATTCATATGGGTGGAATTAGTTATTAGGGGAACAAGGAAATCGAAAATGTGAATTTGGAAACACCCAGTACATTACTTAAGGTGACCTGGTGTGTGGACTTAGGGAAGCCAGTTCAGAACATAAGTATAATGCGGCAAGTTTAGACTTAATTATTTAACACCTTATTTAGAGGAAAGCTACGTGGGTAGAAGTGGGGCAGTTGGCCCCAGAACAGAAACCAGAGACCTAGAAACTTGTAGCAAATGCACAGACTTTCAGGCCTGAGTTTTGTGGTGCCAGAGACAAATACATTGCTGTGGTATGGTACAGGGAGGGTCACTGGGATTCTTCATTGCCTGGATGGAGTCCCCTCCACTTTGCTTGCTGGGTGGTACTCTGCCCACTTGCTTTGATTCCAACAACTTACAGTCACTGATCAGCTTCCAGATGTGCTTACTCAGCCCCTGGTCATGAACCTGAGCATTTTGGATATGGCAAGAGAAGCTTTCTCTTTTTCTCGCACATGTGCAGGTGAATACATTTGCAGCCTAATTCTTTATTTCTTGTGTGTTTGATTAGCATGATTCAGCTTATCATGCTTAGGTTAACTCAACCTTGAGATTGGCAGAACTAGAGGCCACATCCTGACACTTAGTAAATTTGCCAAGCTAAAACCATACAAGAAGATCTTTTGATGTCCAACCTTTGGGTCTTCCAGATTCTATCTGCTGTTATCATTGAGCCCTCCATCCTACCTCAGGAGACATCACTCTTCTCCCTCAATTCAAAATCTGGGAGACATTTTTTTCTTGGCCCTTATGCATATTGGGGTACCCTAAGGGGCTGCAAGGGGCTGGAGACCCCTTAACATGTCCCTTTAGGAAGAACAAGCTCAGGTCCTGGGTTAGTTTCCTAGGGCTGATGTAGCAGAGTACCACAAAGTGGGTGGCTTAAAAGAACAGAAATTTATTTTCTCAGGTTCAGAGGCCAGAAGCCCAGGATCTAGGTGTTGGCAGAGCCACACTTCCCCCAAAGGTTGCAGGGAAGAATCTCTCCTTGCCTCTTCTGGTGCCCCAAAGTGTACCTTGGCTTGTGGCTGTCTCTGCCTTTATCATTACATAGCTTTCTCCTCTATGACTTCTCTTTTGTCTCTTATCAGGACACCTGTCATTGGGCTAAGGGCTTACCCTAATTTAGTATGATCTCATCCTAACTTATTACAAACAACGTCTAAATAAAATACCCTGAGGTTCTGAGTAGACATGAATTTGGGGGTGGGGAGCAGACACTATTCAACCCACTGAACTCTTGAAGGTGGAAAAGATGCCAAGTCTTGACTGAGTGTTACATTATGCTAAATAAATATGAGTCAAGTACAGCAAAAGGCTCAGTGGGCCCTCATTTGTAAGTGCGGACTATAAGATATCATAAAGAAACTTGATGATGACCAAGAGGCCACCTGATCTGGTGGCAGCAGTGATACACAATCATCTCTCCTGTTAAGATCCCTGAGAGTACCATCCCAAACTGGGTTCTCCTGCTTTCCTCTAATTGATTTCACTCCAGCAGCACTGTTCCCTACAGATGGGGCTGGTATCCCCATTACCTGCTGTTCTCTGCTGCTGTGAAACATCCTGGCCCAAGATCTTTACAGCTTTGTAGCTTTCCATGGGACAGGTTTCTCTTTTAGTGCTGCCCCACCCATAATCAGTCTACTTACCACCCAAGTTATTCTTATGGTGGCATTTGTGTACTGAACTCAACAGGTCACAGGAAGACCATCTCCATAGTATTCTTCTGCCCTACCATTGACTATGGACAAGTCATTGTCCCATCTTTAGTTGGGTTAACCTGTGATGCACTCCAGTATTGCTTTCTTTCTGATCCTTCTCATCTCAATAAGAGGATAATGTGCTTTATGTCAGAATATTGTATTCCAGGTTCCCAAAGTTCCTTGTTATTCCTCATGCATTCATTCATTCAAGGTCCTGAGAGTCACATTATGCAAATTAAGCCCATTTTATAGGCAAAAACTGCCTCTGCCACCTTGCACCATGCCTAGGCTCACCAAAGACGGTATTCCAGCCACATTGGAGCAAAATATCTGAAACCAATGAGAAGGGAATAGAATCACCAGGCTTCCAAGTTGCTGTGGCTCTTTGTGGTGGAGTTAGGTGGACTTGGATTCCAATTCTAGGTCAGCCACTCACTGACAGTGTAGACCCAGGCAAGCTTCTTAACCTTTCTGAACCTAAGCTCCATAAATATCTGTGAATTGGGCCTAAATCTCTATACTTTGCCGAGTTATTATGAAAATTTAGTGGGATGGGGAATGTAGGTGAACATGTCTAGCACCTTATCAGTTGTGTGGTCACCACTCCATGACTATCATGGGCAGGGTCCACAGCGCAGGTGAGAAATATGGGCTGACAGCATCACTGTCAGGAACAAGTCCCTGGAGCCGTGTGACTAAAATAATGTCTCTCTCAAGAGTGTTTTTTTTTTTTTCCTCTATCGTTTTCCCCATTTTCCTGCCCTTTCTTTCACCTCAAAGGAAGAATTGTTCTTCTTTTTCAAAACTACGAATCTGTGTGTTCTTGATTGTGTCCCTTCCCAACTCTGTCAGAACTGTATTTACGTACTTCATCTTTTGATCTCTGTTGGCTGTGGTCCCTCAACAAATTTTAAGTTGTGGCTTTTCTTAAAAACACTCTTCCTTTGATGCTGCAGCCCACTCAGGATACACATAGTCTGTTTCCTTTAGCTGTCAACTTCTTGAACTCTTCTAAAATGTATTCATAAATGTCTATTACATACGACCTTGTGCTGAGTACAGTGACAGACAATGTGCAGCCATCAGGACTGTCAGCAGAGGATATACTCCCGGTTCTCCTGCTCCCGCGTCTCAGGCAAGACAGGGACCAAGCCCTCAGCAACTTGTGCTCTGGCCTTGCCCAGTTCTCTGTCCTCCTGTGGGACCATCAGTCTGTCTTCTGTCCTTACCCACTTGCTTTCGGGTTTGTGTTTTTTTTTTTTTAACAGTCCCAAGTTCTCTCTCACCTCAAGGAGGGAACACATGTCACCTACTTAATTCCTTGTGCCTCCTTTTGATCCCAGTTCAAACATTATTTCCTCAAGGAAACCTTCCTTTCATGCCCCCTCCTCCACCCCATTTAGGACAGATTTGTATTTCACATTCTTTTAGACTCATCATTCCTTTTGTTTAGAACACTCAACTCAGTTTCTAATTTTGCATTTATGAGTATAATTATGTTGACTGTCTTTTCTACTCTACCCTAAGCTGTGTGGGTTCCTAGACCATGACTGTTTTTACTCCTCGTTCCAGCACAGTTCCTAGCATAGAGTCTGTCTAGAGGTAGGCTGTCATTCAATCACAGAAAAATCAGGAGAGTGTCTTTCAGGAACTGGTCAGGTAGAGAGAAGCAAATAATGTATTCTAATACTTCAAGCAGAGTATTAAAATGGAGTTAAACTCTGTATGTCAGGGGAGCAGGGAATAGCAGCAATTAGCTCACAAGGGTGTGGGTGCAGGTGTGAAGTAATCAGCAAACACCTCTGAAAAGATGAGCAGGCATTAGCTATGCAAATGAGGGAGAAAATGGCATTGTGGCAGAGGGAAGGGCTTGTGCAGAACTGTGAAAGAACTTCATGAGTTGAGGGAACTGGTATGAATGGAAAGAAGGGAGCATGTGGAGAAATAGCTAGAGATGAGACTGGACAATTGGGACAGAAAATGGAGGGCCTAGGCTATGTCGTGTGGAACTTGAACCTGTGTAGAAAAAAGCCAGAGACAAGTTTAAAGTAGGCAAACAGTATGACCAATTTGCATTTTTTTAAAAAATGTCTTTTGACAACTGGGACTCTCATATGTGGCTGGTGGAATTATAAAATTGTATAACCACTCTGGAAAGCTATTTGGAAGCTTCTTACAAAGTTCAACATACACCTATCCTACAAACTGGCAATTCTACTCCTAGATATTTACCTAACATTAAAAATATATACTCAAAAAAGACTTTTACAAAACTGCTCATGACAACTTTTTCATAAGAGCCCAAACTGGAAACAACTCAATTTTTCATCAACAGGTGAATGGAAAAATAAATTGTGGCGTATCCAAGCAATTGGACACTCCTCGGCAATATAAATGGGCAAATTACTGATAAACGCAATAAGCTAGATGAATCTCACAGACATTATGTTGAACTAAAGAATCCCCACACAAAATAATCTATGCCATGTGATTTCATTTACGTAGTTTAAGAACATGCAGAACCAATCTCTGGTACTAGAAATTAGGATAGTATTTGCCTCTGGGTGTCAGGGCTTCGACTGCAAGGAGTCATCAGGGAACTTTCTGGGGCAATGGAAATATTCTGTATCTCAGTTGGGATGAGAGTTCTGTTCAAACCCATCAAGCTGTACACTTTTAATGTGTGTGTTTTATTGTGTGTAAATTATGCATCAATTTTTTTACATGAAAGAAAAAGAAGACATCTTTGGAAGCAGAGTGGAGAATGCTGGAAGACAGGATTGAGACTTGACTTAGGGAGATTTTAATAATGCAGCTGAGAAATTTTAGGGCCAGAATTTAAGCAGTGGTAGTGGGTATTAGACTCTTTGGTAATAGAGGTATAATCGGTGGAAATTGAGAAGGAGGTATTGGGGGGAGAGTTTTGGTTGCAGGAGATGAGTTGAGTTTTAGAAATGTGAGGTTGTTGTACCTCTGGGACATCTCTACAAACAATGGGCAAAACTAAATATGGCTTAGGTCATGATCCCAGGGTCATAGGATAGAGCCCCGCATCAGGCTCTGCACTCAGTCCAAGTCTGCTTGGGGTTCTCGTCCTCTCCCCCCTCCTGCTCATGCAAACAGTTTCTCTCTCATCTTCTCTCTCTTCTCTCTCTCTCTCTCTCTCTGTGTCTCAAATAAATAAATAAAATCTTTTAAAAATAAATAAATCTGGATCTGAAGCCTGGGGAGACTCCCCTGCTGGAGATAAGTATGTGGGTTTACCTAGAAGTAGGCATCTTTGAACTTGTCATGAATAGGAGAGTTTATCCAGTAAGCAGAGACAAGAGCTAAAAACAGAACCCTTGAATCCTTGACATTTAGAGGGTGATAGAGAACAAGGAGCCCTTGAAGGAATCTGAGGTGATGTTAAAATGTTCCATCATAGAAGCCAAAAAAGGGGAAAGTGATTAAATAAAGGAGGGGTGGATGTCAAATGCTATAGTAGTCAGGTCAGGAAAGAACTGCTTCTTCACCATTCCGTCTCTCCTAAGCCCTTCAAATCTCCACTCTTTTCTCATGCTACTGGAATGTTTTTCCTGAAGGTGGCCAGATCCAGAGACCTGTTCCCCAGCCTCATCTTCAACCTCCCTGCAGCATTCAACATTGCTGACCATTTATTCATCCTTGGAATTCTCTCCCTTAGTCCTTTACTGCACAGCAGGGTTGTTACCCTCACCTCACCTTACCATGGCTCCTCTACCTGCTCCTGAACATTATCATTCCCCAAGGTTCTCCCTTCTTTTCTTCCCTCAACATTGAATTACAGCATCTTCTAGTGATTCGACCTGTGCTGGGTGCTAATGATACCAGTGAGTAAAGCATAGGCCTAGTGTCAGAACTGGACAGCAAAGCTACAAAGGAAGGTAGAAATAGATATCAACAATATAGTACGTTGAGAAGTTATTAGCAGGGTACTCTGGGAATGTAGAGGGAACAAATGGGCTTGAAGAACTTAGGAACAAACCAGTAAGAAAGCTGTGAAGGGAACAGTGCATGAGAGGGATGGGATCCTCAGGAATTTCTGTGGCTGAAGTATAGAAAATATGGGGTTGAAGGGTGAGAGGAGCTAGAAAATATAAATAAATGTAAAGCAGTAAATTGAAAGTGTTGTGTGTGACCCTAAGGATTTTAAGCTTTGTTCTATATTCAGTAGAGAGACAGATGGGGTCTTAAATAGGGAAAGACACAACAAAAAACAATTTTTTTGGAAGATAACTAGCTGAATGAAGGCTAAAGAGACGGGAGAGAGAGCATGGGCAGAGAGTCCAGTTAGGAAGGTGTTTCAGCAATCCAAGTGAGAAATAGTGAGGATTTGAATTCAAGTAGCAATGAGTACAGAGATGATGATGAAATCCCAGAGATATTTCTGATATAAACTTGGGAAAACTTGGCACCTGGCTGGGAAATGAGAAAGAGGGAAATGTTGAGGATGACTCCATAGTTCTTAAATAAGGAGATTTGGGTGGATGGTGACCCTATGAACTAAGATTAAAACCACAAGAGCAGAAACAGCCTTTGGACGGAGGTAAGATAATGAATTAAGATTTTGACCTATTAATTTTGAAGTTCTTATACAACGTTTAGTTAGAGCTCTGTTTCAACACACAGATGGTGGCTGAAGCCCTAGTGTTAGATGAGCTATTTCAGAAAACCCGTGCAGAGAAAGACCATCAGTGGGCAGAGATGGGAATCAAAAAATATCAGTTTTGAAGGGTTATGAAGAGGAGGAAAAATATCAAAGGAAATAAAAAGAGGAAGAGGAAAAAAAAATACATAGTGTCCTCAAAAGCAAGAGAACAGAGAATTTTAAGAATCAGAGGGTCGGGACGCCTGGGTGGCTCAGTTGGTTAAGCAGCTGCCTTCAGCCCAGGTCATGATTCCAGTGTCCTGGGATCGAGTTCCACATCGGGCTCCTTGCTCGGCAGGGAGCCTGCTTCTCCCTCTGCCTCTGCCTGCCTCTCTGTCTGCCTGTGCTCGCTCTCTCTCTCTCTAACAAATAAATAAATTTTTAAAAAATCTTAAAAAAAAAAAAAGAATCAGAGGGTCATCAACCATTCAAATTCTACACCCATCAAATTCTACAGAAGGGTGTAGGGTTAAGAAGCGTCTGCTGCTTTTGGTAATTAGTTGATCACTGGCTAAGAGCAAAACTGCTCGATTGGAGGCCAGAGATGGAAGTCACTGCTGAAGTCGGAGGAGAAAATTTAGAGGAATTATAATATAAAACAATGTCACATTCAGACAAGTAAAGACTCTGAGAGTTTCCTTTCCACACAATTTTACTGAGGAAAATTACTTAAGGATGTACTCCTGCAAAGATAAAAGGAATCCAACAAAGAAGATATAGGATGTGAGAGAAAAAAATGTAGCCAAGCCAGGATGACAGTCATGCAGCAGGTCCATAGAGTGATGTGTCCCAAATTGACTGTTTCACAGGAGAATTAGGGATCTGGACAATCTCATCATAAAGAAAACATATATCTACCTTCTGTAAGGAAAAAGGCAATGAGAAACTTAGAAAGATAAAGAAGAACCTGTGGAAAAAGTCTGGACCAAATATGAAGCACATTGAAATATGGCATGATTTTGAGCAATTTGATGGAGTATAAAAAAAAAGAAAAAAAACCTCTGCATACTTGAATATTTCCATCCAGCAATATGAGTTTAATGAAATAGTATTATATCCCTTTCTGTGATGATTTATTTACACTACCTGATTCTGCAGTGAATATAAGCATGAACATAAATGTTGCTTATTGGTCTTGAAATTTTAAATTCCATTTATGAGCAATTTGCAAAGCTTGAAAAATTTTATATAGCTTCAGAACAGAATCTAAATTATTTAAACTGTTATATGTTAAAAAAAAAAAAGTATTGGCCTAGACTTTCAAACTTGGCTTGTTGAGAAGTATATGAGCTAATGTTTCTTGAATCTCTGTCATGTCCCAGTCCCTATCCTAAGCCTTTTGTGGGTTATTGAATTCATACCAATGCTACCAGTTAGGTGTGATTTTACTATCCATTTTCCAAATAAGGAAACTGAAGTATGGAGAGGTCAAGTAAGCTGCCCATAGTCATGCAACTAGAAAATGGAAGCATTGAAATTGGTACCCCTACTGTCTGGCTCCAGAGCCTACCTCAGCATTGTACTGTTCTGTCTCCTCAGGAGAGGCAGTCCTGGCACCAATGACCCCACCATACACATAGAAGGGACAGGATACTAACCCAAGTTGATGCAGCAGGCAAGATGCCGAAGTATATTTTTTAAAGTGATCTGAGGTAGTTGCCTCTGTTGGTTAAGGGTCGGGAGGCTGGGGGGAAAACCTTTACTTTGTCATTTTATATACTTTAGAACCATGTGAATTGTTTTACTATGTGCATGGGTTGCTTTCATTATTTAAAAATCCTGCCCCTACTTTAAGGCCATATGAAAGAGGTTCCTCCAAAAGCATCCCAAATTCCTTCAGTAAGAAATGGCCTCTCCATCCTCTGAGCTCCCAAAGGGCTTTGTCTCTGCCCTCTTTAGAACCTATTACTGCTGACTTTACTACAGTTGCCTCTGAAAATGTCTTGAGGACAGCATCTTTGTCAGATTTCTCTGGCTTATCTCCATACCCTTGGCACCATGCCCTGCCTGTGGTATGTGCTCAGTAAATGTTGAATAAACTGGATGAGTGGCTTCTGCTGATGCCAGACTATGTCTGTTCTCTTCATGTCAGGGAACTTGGAAAATGTAGCTTAGGCATGTCCATGTGTCAGGCATCGTTTGCCACTGGATCATGGGGTGGGAAGAGAGAAAAGTGTAGAGTGGACACTCTGTTCCAGCAGTCTAGAAAGACAGAATCACAGAATAACAACACCAACATAGATTTTAGATCATTAAGTTCAACCCCATCAGTTTACGGATGAGGAAGCTGAGCCCAGTGAGTAGAAGGGACTTGAAAGCCCACAACTAAATTGTAATAACTGTATCAGCTTAGATTCTTCAGGGTTGTTTTATTTTATTTTGTTTTGTTTTTGTTTTTGTTTTTACCAAAGCAATACATGTTCAGTGTGTAGCTTGGGGGTTTTTCCTCTATAATCTTTCTATATTTTTATCTGAGCATGGTTTTGAGATTCTGTTTTTCCTTTAGTGGCCACACTTTGTATGTCATACTACAAGCTGGCACAATTCTTTTTGGATGTCAGTGAATAATGAGTGGGTGGATAGGTGCATGAATTAGTGACTTTCTCTCAGGATAACATGGCTGGTCATTGCTGAGATTTAGCAAACCATCTCACTAGGGATGCTAAGCAGCTGAAGTACCTGGTGCAAAAGCACTTCAGAGTTGCCATGACAACTACCGTTTGTTCTCTAATTTCCATCATCTGTGTAAGGATCAGGGTCGGACCCTTAAATACAGCCCCAGAGGTTAAGGCCCAAAAGAGGAAGCTCCATACCCTGTGACAGTGCAGCCTCTCCTAGACTCAGGAATCTGCATTTTGTTGAAACCACTGGGCCTGGTCTGAAAGGGGGGCTGAGAGAAATGGACCCAAGGACACTGTTAATCCAAGCAACACCATGTTGTGAAGAGATGCAGGAGACCAACCCAGATTCCAGTCATGGCTCAGGCACTAACTCCTTAAGTGACTGTGGGCAGGCCAACACCTGTCTCTGAGTATCGTTTTCTTACTTAAGAAGTGAGATGGGGGATGCCTGGGTGGCTCAGTTGGTTAAGCAGCTGCCTTCGGCTCAGGTCATGATCCCAGCATCCTGGGATCGAGTCCCACATCGGGCTCCTTGCTTGGCAGGGAGCCTGCTTCTTCCTCTGCCTCTGCCTGCCACTCTGTCTGCCTGTGCTTGCTCTCTCTCTCTCTCTCTGACAAATAAATAAAATCTTTAAAAAAAATAAAAATTAAAATCGGGCTCCTTGCTTGGCAGGGAGCCTGCTTCTTCCTCTGCCTCTGCCTGCCACTCTGTCTGCCTGTGCTCGCTCTCGCGCTCTCTCTCTGACAAATAAATAAAATCTTTTAAAAAAATAAAAATTAAATTAAAAAAACACTAATTTAGAAGTGAGATGGTTCGACTAGTGCCATGATGATGTCTACCTGCTCTTCCTGCATGAAAATGCCCCAACACCACAGCTATAAACTGTCTCATTAGTATCCTGAAAAGGCAGATCCTGCTCCTTTGGGGACTCCAGCCTCAGACTCACATAGAGGAAATACCCCCCTCCTTAACCATTTATTACCCTCAGTCTCCACTCACCTAGAGACAGCCAGAGCAGAAAAAGGCACCCTGAAAGCAGGTAACCTCCCCAACCCAGCTGCCCACTCCATTTGGGTGAAGGAGTGGGGGTCAGGAGCAGATCATTACACTTCACAGAATGCCTTTGGTTGGATGACAAAGTTGGGATCCACTCCAGCTACTCACACAGTAAAAATCCAGCTTCCAGGGTGCCCAGGTGGTTCATTTGGAGGAGCATGTGACTCTTGATTTTGGGGTTGTGAGTTCAAGTCCCACGTGGGGTATAGAGACTACAGGAAGGAAGGAAGGAAGTGAGGGAAGAGGGGATGGGAGGGAGGGAAGAATAAGAGAAGAGAAGGAGGGAGGAAGGAAGACTTAAAAAAAAAAAAAAGATCTGGCTTCCTCAACTGGAAGCAGGGGTATGCCTTCCTCCTACTCCCTAAAGACAGAGGCTTGTGGGAGGTCAGCAGTACTGGGAGGATAAAGAAACCACCTGGACAGAGGCATAGAGAGATTGGGTAACTTGCAGAGACTCTCTACCTATGTCCAGACCCCCAGCATTGTGTGTCCCTATTCTCTTCATGAGCCATCTGCCCCTCTAGCTTCTCAACCTTCCCTACTCCTATACCTATAATTCATTTTTTCAGCAAATGTTCCAGAGCACCTATAGTTCTGAGTGCTGGGGATAAAAACCCTCCCCTCAAGGAGCTTACATTCTAATGGAGGAGACAATTTATAAATAAATAATGACTGTATTTACTATGCAGATGGTGGGACATACTTTGAAGAAACATAAAGCAGAGAGAAGAGATAGTAAATGTGGGCAGAGCACCCTATTTGAGTGAGGGTGATCAGGGAAGACCTTACCAATGAGGTGACAGTTGAGCAAAGACCTGGATGGGAGGGGATGAGCTATGAGACATCTTGAAAAAAGAGCACTTCTGGCATAGAAAAGCCCCAGAAGTGGGAGTGGGCTTGGTGTGTTTTAGAAAAGAAAATCGGTGTGGCTAGAGGGCTGGAAGTCGGAGAGGCTACGGGAGGCAGTGTAGAACCGCAAAAGCCATCACACACTGGCCATGATGGGAAAGCACAGGGAGCTAGTGAGCAGGGAAGTAATGTGTCTGCTGTGTGGAGGGCAGGGAGAATGGTTAGTTGCCTATTGCATTAACCCAGCTGAGAGATGACAGGGACTGGGACCAGGATGGGAGAGGTGGTGAGAAGACTGGGCATGTATTTGGAAGGTAGAACTGACAGATTTACTGATACCTCAGGTGTGGGGCATGGAATGGGGGGTCTAGGATGACTCCAAGGCTTTTTGGGCTGAGCAATTGAAAGGATGGAGTTGTCAGTAACAGAGATGGGAAAGGCTGTGGTGGGGCCAGTGAGACATCTTGGCAGAGAGGTCTGGTATGCAGTTGGGTCCTTGAGGCTGGAATTAAGGGAAATACTTGAGGATAAAGATGTATTTGTCAGTCATTGGCAAGTACACCTGCCCTGTCCAACATAGAAGCCACCAGCCAGGAGTTGCACTAGTCACATTTCAAGTACTCACCAGCCAGATATGGCCAAGGGCAACCATGTGGGACAGCAAAGACATAGTATACTTCCATTGTTTCAGGAAGTTCTGTTGGACAGTGCTTATATGTCTTGAGATTGAGTGAGATTCCCAGAGGTGTGAATCCAAAAAAGTGAGCATTTATTAGATGGGGAGATGAGGATGCAAATTCAGAAGGGAATGGATTCCTACATGCCAGTGATAAACATGTGTTGAAGAGGAGGAAGAGATTCATCACTTCAAATGCTGTAGTTAGGCCATGGAGATTGAGGACTGAGAATTGGCCAATAAATGTACTAAGGAGGCTGTTGGTGAACTCAATGAGAGCAGTTTTGAGGAAGTAGAAGAAAAAGCTTGAGTGAAATTGTAGATTTAAAAGATAATGAAGGGGTGCCTGGGTGGCTCAGTGGGTTAAAGCCTCTGCCTTCGGCTCAGGTCATGATCCCAGGGTCCTGGGATCGAGTCCTGCATTGGGCTCTCCGCTCAGCCAGAAGCCTGCGTCTCTTCCTCTCTCTCTCTGCCTGCCTCTGTACCTACTTATGATCTCTGGCTGTCAAATAAATAAATAAAATCTTTAAAAAAATAAAATAAAATAAACAATAAAAGAGAATGAAAAGAAAGGAATTGGGGTGGGGGGGCACCTGGGTGGCTCAGTGGGTTAGGCCTCTGCCTTCAGCTCAGGTCATGATGTCAGGGTCCTAGGATTCGCATCAGGCTTTCTGCTCAGCTGGGAACCTGCTTCCCTTCCTCTCTCTCTCTGCCTGCCTCTCTGCCTGCTTATGATCTCTGTCTGTCAAGTAAATAAAATCTTAAAAAAAAAAAAAAGAAAAGGAATTGGAAGCAGCACATGTGCACACATTTTCAAATTAATGTGCTAGGAAGGAACAGGGAAAAAAAGGGTACTGCTGGAGAGGGTGGTGATGGTAAGGGATGTTTTCAGGATAGGAGGAGTAATGTAGCATGTTCAAAGCACTTGGGATCCATCCAGCAGAGAGGGAGTAATTAGTGCTGCAGGAGTGAAGAGGGACGGGTGAGAGAATTATTAAGCAGATGGGATCTAGTCCTTAGTGGTAGGGTGATCATTGGCTAGGATTTGAATGGTTCTTTGGAAGAGAAGAAGGAAGGCAGAAGCAATGGCAAGGCTGCAGATAAGAGGGAAACTCGGGATGGTAGGGGCAGGATGGCAGCGTCTGGAGCTTCTCTGGTGATTGTCTTAGTTTCCTCTGGGCCATAAGAAGGAAGTCATCAGCTGAGTGTGAGCAGAGACATTGGAGGTGTGAGGAGAGAGGAGAAGGCGTCAAGTAGTCATCTGGGAAAGAGGGGGTGTGATGGGATTAACGATAGAAGTGGGATTGCTGGGCTGCCCCAAGCATCTGCTTGAAGCTGGTGTTCTTGCCAGATCCAGCTTTTGGAATTGACCCTGTTTGCCTCTCTTTGGTCACATATGCAGTTTTTTCTTCTTGGAGGGTCCCCTCCACTTCCCTACCAGGTTGTCTTCCCAACAAACCCATGGTCCTGCATGGCATAGCTTGGGAATTGCCTCTGGAACCTCCCTCCCTCTCTTCCCATCCCTTTCTTCAAATTCTGATCATGTCACATTGTTGTTGTTTGCTTACATGTTTGCTGCTGGAAGGAGGGGATCAGCAAATGTTTTCTGTAAAGGACCAGGTAGTAAATATTTTAGGCTTTGTGGGCCATATACTCTCTGTTACTCTATTCAGTCTGCCATTGTAGCACAAAAGCAGCTAGACAATACATAAAAGAACAGGCTTGCCTATGTTCCAGTGAAATTCTGTTTACAAAAACAGTCTGTGGGCTGGATTTGGCCTGCAGACCTTAGTTTGCCAAGCCCCACTCGAGGAGATGGCAGGGATGGTGTCTCAGTATCTCTATGGCCCCCATACCTAGTGTGGGATCTGAGTACCAGGTAGGAGCTCAGGAAATATTTGAAAGGATGAGAGATGACTAGAATAAGTGTTTAGGCCTGCCAAGGCACATACATTAAAGGCAATGCTCCCTTGTACAGACAAGTTCTGGCGTTGTCAGTGACTGGTCTTACTACACTCATGCTGAGGCTATGGAAGGAGAGTACTTGGGACCATGAGCCCTGGATACTCAGGAAAGATGGGCTCACTGTCTACTGCATCTGTGCTAAGCTTCCACCCTGTGTAGACAACCTCTTGCCCAGTTGTTCCCGGGTCCACAGCTCCCAGTTCAGTAGGACAGTCCTCTTCACAAACAAGCCCTCTGTATTTGCCCTATATTGATGTTGTTCCTGTGTTCCCCTTCTGCCCCCCCCCAGCCCCTACAAATAGTGAATAGTCATCAGGTACCTACCATATACAAGGCATGATGGGAGAATTATAGACCTTTTCTTACAGAAGCCCATAGCCTGGTGCATCCCACTGAGAATGCCTTCTGCCTACCCATGCCATACTCACACTTGACCTCGTCCTCAAAGCTTTCCATAACCATCCCAACCCAAACTGATTCCCCCTTCTTTTCCACGTTTTTGTAGGCTTGTGGTTCTCTACCCTGGTGGGGTTCTCTTGAGTATGGATTCATGTGTGGATATTATTTTTCCTACCACAGTGTAAACTAACAAGGACAGCAGAGTATGCTTTTGTTTGAGACCAGTGCTGTGCAATGTATAAGCCATATGTGTAATTTAAAATTTCTAGTAGCACATTAAAAAAAGTAAAAAGAAGCTGATGAGATTAAATTTAATATATTTTATTTAACCAATATATCCAGAGTATTATTTCAACTGGGAATATATATAAAAAATCATTTTACTTATAGTAGGTCTCCAGTGTCCAGTGTACCTTTTACTAGCCATATGTGGCTGGTGGCTCGCACAATAGAAGATGTAGCTCATGCAAGACATGTGGTCAGTGTGTAAGGCATCCATCCCACTGAGTCCTCCTCCTCCTGAAGTGGGTCTAATCCTCATCGCAACTTTATGAGAGAGCAACTGTTACCCCATGTTCTAGATGAGAAAACTAAGAATTAAGAGGTTACTTGTGCCCAGCTAGTATGTTGCAAAGCTCAAATTTGATCCTAGCTCTGAGTCCAAAGCCTTTCTTTAAAATAGAATATTTGAACTGGAAGTTTCTCTAAAAGTGTTTGCAAACTGTCGACTCCATAAATATCACTTGTGTTCCCAGTACCTAGCCCATTGTCAGGCTCGTCCTAGGAGCTGAGATATTTGAATGAGCAAATCCGGTCTCATTTTACAGATATGAACATTGAGGTCCAGAAAGGGAAGAAGACTTGTTCAAATGCCTCAAAATAGATAAGTCTGGGGTGTGGGGTGTGCCTGAGTGGCGCAGTCAGTTAAGTGTCCAACTCTTGGTTTCACCTTAGGTCATGATCTCAGGGTCCTGGGATCAAGCCCTGCATCAGGTTGTCAGGTTCCACACAGCATGGAGTCTGCTTGAGACTCACTCTCTCCCTCTCCCTCTGCCCCTCCTGCTCATGCTCGCTCTCTCTCTCTCTCTCTCTCAAAATAAATAAGTAAAATCTTAAAAAAAAAAAAAAAGAGGGAAGTCAGGACTAGAACCTACACTGCTGGTTCCCACTGCATAATTTGTGCTCCATGTCCTTCTGTTGTACAAGTGACCAGCCCAAAGAAAGCAAAGGAATTTGATATCTGAAATGTTCTTTGTATTTACAAGGAGAGATTTTAGCACACACTATCCTTCCCCCACTACTGTGTCTATAGCCTCAGAACTTGCCATAAATGTTCCTTGCAAATTCCCTTCTCTCCCTTCACTCTCTCTACTCAGCAGCCCAAAAGGCGAGCAGAGAGCAGCCAAGACTGCTCAGCGATGGGGAGCTAGGTCTCTAAGGGAAGCTGCATAAACAGGCAGAGCTCATGTCACGTGGGCACCACCCCTAACTCCCATCTTGGGTCATGTTCTGTTGTGACAACTTGAGCTGTTCCCCTGGCAGGAGGGCAGCACGAATCTCCTGGAGGGTCATGCTGACCAGCAGCCTGGATGCCTGGCACTGGAGCCTGCTTGCTGAGGCACCCTCAGGCTCTCTTCAGGCCCAGCCAGTCAGCATCCTTCCAGGGAACTCCCAGCAGCCTCCCTCCTGACAGGGTCAAAAGAAATGACACAGATTATAGAAGCTTAGAACTGAAAGGGAATTTAAAGATCATGCCTCCCAACACTTCTCAGACTGTTATGTCCTATAAATCTCCTGGGAATCTTAAGGTATAGATCTCTGATTCATTAGGTATGGGACAGGATGAGAATCTGCATTTCTAACAAGTTCTCAAGTAATGCCAATGCTGCCACTGGTCCAGGGACCGTACTCTGAACAAAAGAATGGATCTCATCCATCCCTATCAGCCCTTGTTATAGGTGAGGAAACAAGGGGGAGGAATTACAATTAAAGCCACAGTGCAAATCTCCTAAATATTAACCACACTGACCAACTGTATTTGCTATCTGCAGAATTCTTTGGCATTTATCACAGATTACTTTATGTTAATATCCTCTTCCAAATAGACTGCTGGAAGCAAGTCTGTATCTTATTCTCCTGTGTGTCACCCTTTGAGTCCTACCTGAGTGGGCACATGAGCTGTGGAAAGCACAGTGATCTGGAGCTGGGCCAATGGGGAGGGTCTTTGCACCAGGTGCTCCTGGGATCAGTGGCACAGTGGAGTGGACCACAAGCTGGTGCCAGAAGACCTCAGCAGGTACCAGACCTGAAGAGCAAGGTGAGGATGGAAGTGGGAAAGGTGTAGTGTGGGAGTTAGCAGAGAGTCGAGGGGTTGTGTTGAGTTGTTCTGAGCTCAGTCCATGGATTGAGAGAGAAGGCTGTGGGCTCATCTCATTCAGTGGTGCCCAGGGCATGTGGCAGAGACAGTGAGGCTTGCTTTGCAAGCAAGGAGCCAGGCCCAGCATTGAATCCTGCAAGGGCCCTAACATTTGTGGAATAAATGCACGAGTGAAGGTCAAAAAACATGCAGCAGTAATAATGAAACATCAAACTCCACGTGCTTAGCAATGATTACAAACTTCCTGGCACACTTCAGAAGTGGCAATGGCAAGGTTTTCTATTTGACTTAAAAGTCAGTTACTCTTTGGAAGCCAGTGAATTGAGCACCCACACAGAACCAATCAAAGCCAACAGACCTGGATGCCAAACAGAGTTCCCCAGTAAATGCTGGAGGTCAAAGATGGCTCTGTCTGTCTCTCTGGTACTTATTTTCCCAAAGATAAAAAAACAAATGTAATGAAAAGACAAGCCACAAACTAGAAGAAAAATATTTGAAAAGCACATATCTGGTAAAGGACTTTGTTCAAATTATACAAAGAACTCCTAAAACTCAATAATAAGAAAATAACCCAGTTAAAAAGTAGGCAAAATATCTGCACAGTTACCTCACCAAAGAGGGTATACAGATGTCAGATGAGCATATGAAAAGATGCTACACACCATATGTCATTAAGGAATTGCAAATTAAAACAACACGATTCTGGGGCACCTGGGTGGCTCAGTGGGTTAAAGCCTCTGCTTTCGGCTCAGGTCATGATCCCAGGGTCCTGGGATGGAGTCCCACATGGGCTTCCTGCTCACTGGTGAGCTTTCTTCTCCCTCTCCCTCTGCCTGCCACTCCCTGCTTGTGCTTCTCTCTCTGTCATGTAAAAAATAAAATCTTGGGGCCCCTGGTTGGCTCAGGGGTTAAGCCTCTGCCTTCGGCTCAGGTCATGGTCTCAGGGTCCTGGGATCGAGCCCTGCATCAGGCTCTCTGCTTAGCAGGGAGCCTGCTTCTCTGTGTGTCTCTCTCTCTCTCTCTGCCTGCCTCTCTGCTGACTTGTGATCTCTGTCTGTCAAGTAAATAAATAAAATCTTTGAAAAAAATAATAAAATCTTAAAAAAAGAAAGTAAAGGCAAAACTATAGACGCAGTAAAAAATCAGTGGCTGTCAGGTATTCAGGGGGACGGAGGGAGGAATGAACAGCTGTAACAGAGGGGATTGGGGGGCCGTGAAACTGTTGTGTAGGATATTACTAGGGTGGACACATGACATTATGAATCTGTCAAAACCCATAGAATGTAAAACACAGTGATCCCTAATGTAAACTGAAGAGTTTATGAAGTAGCAATATTGGTTCATCAATTGTAATAAAGGTACCTTGCTAACATAGCATGTTAATAATGGTGGAAACTATTGAGAGGGGGCTACATGGGAACACTCTGTACTTTCCGCTCAATTTTCCTGTAAGCCTGACACTACTCTAAAAAAATAAAGTCTATTAATTTCTTTAATTTGCTCCTGAATTCTGAAGGAAGATGAGTTGCTGGATAACAGCTCAGCTAAGTTTCTCCTTAGACACAAAAATGACCTTGCACGTTCACTGCTAATGACACCTCTACAAGCTGCCTCAGCACGGCATTGACATGCTGAGAGCTGTCCTCGAGTGTGATGGATTATTGAGGAATACTTTTTGAATGTGGGAAGCACACTCATGGGGCCATCCAAGAGCCTTGCATTTTTTTTGTGTGTGTGTCTTTAGAAAAGCCACCGACTAAATCTGGCACATAGAAGTATGCCTGAGAGGTTGTTTTTTTTTTTTTTTTAATTTGCTGATTATGAACACTGACCTTTAAGGAGCATCAGTCTCTAGTAGACAGTACATGACCATAAACCACTGTAACAGGGAGTAGAAAAGTAATTCATGCCCTGAGGGAGATATAGTTGAAATGGGTGGGAGAGAAGAAAGAGATGTCTCCTCTCCACTGTCCTCAAGTGGAAGCAATGTCATTGGTTTAGAGAAGGTTGGGTTGGAGAGCCAGACATGACTGGAGGCTTTTGGAGTAAGGGAATCCATATTCCAAGCAGAGAAAATTCTAGAAGCAGTGGCAGAGTGGTCAGAGTGTGTGTGTGTGTGTGTGTGTGTGTGTGTGTGTGTCCGTGCACTAGGAACATGGTGTCTGGATAAGGTGGCTGGAGTGCAGTGCATGGAGAAGGATGAGGAATGGTTTAAATGGTTGAGGCCAGATGGTGGAAGGCTCTGAATCACAGGCCAAGGAATTGAGACTATGTTCGGTAAGAAGTGGGGAACCACTGAGGGTGTTTGAGTCAAGGAATGAGCAAATCACAGCTATGCTTCAGAAAAGGCATCTGGTGGCTGCTATAAGGTGTGTCTGAGAAAAGAAGTGTGGAGGTAAGGACATGTGTCAGGAAGCTACTTTAAGGAAACAAGACCCCAGCCATGTCTTCTGCCTCCAAATTTCCACAGTCCCTTCTCTGTACTGTCTTATGCGCGTACCAATTTTTAGCCTATGTACATATTTTAAACAGTAGATTTAGCTCATTATGAAGGAAAATTAGATAATATAGAAACATAAATGGTTAACAGTAGTCTCACCACCCAGAAATAATGACTGTTACCATCATGGGATCTGTCCTTTCAAATTGCTTTCTTTATTACTCACACATTGGGTTTCTTATATTGGGCATAATTTTAAAACCTACTTTTTCTAATTTATGGTGAACATATTTCCCTGTCAATCATTATATCTAAATGTTTGCTGTCATTCACTGGTTTTTGTTTTCACTTTCCCAGTTTTTAAAATTGTCAAATATACAAAACATGAAATTTACCATTATTGGCCTTCAGTACATTCACACTGCTGTACAACAATTTCTCTTTGGTTCTAGAACATTTCATAAGCCAAAAGGAAACCTTGTACCCATCAAGCGGTCACTCCCCATTCTTCTGTCCCTTCAGACCCTGGCAACCACTAATCTATTTTCTGCCTCTGGAGATTTATCTCTTCTGGATATTTTATATAAATGGAATCGTACAACATGTGGCCTTTTATGGCTGGCTTTCACTTAGCACAATGTTTTCAAGTCTATCATATCTAGATTTTTTAAATGGAAATATCCTTTTTTAAAAAAAAGTTGCTCATGAACAAAAATCACTGAGATTTGAGCACTCTCCTCAAGAATACCACTTCCCTGCCTCCCTATGTGTAACTGCCCTTAGTGATTGGGAATAAAGCTACCCAGACCTTTTAGATGAATGGAAGTTGATAGGAAACAATATGCCTTTGTCCACCATATTCTGTTGTCTCCCCTTTTCCATCACTTGATATGAATGTTTGAAGGCACCTTAGATTTTCTAATCACTCTCAAGATTTAGGAAAGGCTCATTTTTCAGAAGTTGAAATATTCCATCTAAATCAAAACTTCAGTCTCTCATCCAGTCAGCACAGCCTGACCTGTGGACCAGTTCTGCTGCTGCCCTGACACATTCCACTCCCACCGCACACTCTGCTTCCCCCAGTGCTTCTGTAAGTTCCTTCGGAACCCACCTCCTGTGTCTAGCCTACTCACAGCCCTCCCCAGCAGGACCAGAGAGGAGGGTATTGCATGCACCATTCCACTGGACATGCTACCTGACTTCTTTGGGCTACTCCTAGTTCCTACTTTGGCACTATGCTGCTGGGACCCTCTGGGCTAAGAGGCAGCCTTCTTAGGTGGCTGGTCAACATGCCCATAGGAGATCTGTGACCATCCCGCCCCCTTTCAGTGGCCTTTCCAGATTCAGGGAAATTCCCAAATTGAGTCCACCATCCAAGGAACAGCCTCCCTTGCCTCCAGGATGCGGCTGTTTGACCTGTCTCTTCCAATGAGATGGAGCTGTGGTTTCCAGAACTTGGAAGGGAGAAGGAGAAAATGCTTCTGTGGTGCCGCAGCATCAGTGATACTTTGGCTGCAGCAGTGCCCGGGTCTGCTTGGTGATCCTGACCATGCAGTTTCTATGCTTGGCTCTCTGGCCCACCCCAGGATTCAGTATCCTTTAAAACTCCATGCTCTGCTGGGGCGCCTGGGTGGCTCAGTGGGTTAAAGCCTCTGCTTTCGGCTCAGGTCATGATCCCGGGGTCCTGGGATCGAGCCCCGCATTGGGCTCTCTGCTCGGTGGGGAGCCTGCTTCCTCCTCTCTCTCTGCCTGCCTCTCTGCCTACTTGTGATCTCTGTCTGTCAAATAAATAAATAAAATCTTTAAAAAAAAAAATGTGAGTGCTTACCATGTTTGTCCTTAACTTTAGGACATCTGCAGAGCTCTAGAACAATAGGAAAGTCTGATTCCACACTCTGTCATACACATATTTTCTACATATTTTTCATAAATGGGAGTCATCATATATGTTCTTTTATCATCTTTTTTTAGTTAATGTTACCTTGCAGACAACTTTCTGTGTTAATGACAATAGTTTTCATTAGTTTCAGTAGCTCATCCATTTTTTTAAAACAATCAGCCATATTGCTGAATGTATAATAAACAAACAATAAAAAGCACTCACTTAAATGGACACTGCAACCATCACCAAAACCAAGACTTAGAATGTTTTCAGTATTCCAGAGAGTTCCCTCATATCCCTTTGCAGTCAGTCCTTTCCAACCCTCAGCTCTAGGTGACATACATCCTTTTCAGTAGCTATATAACAATCCCAGAATATACGAGTTCCTTATTTATTTAACCAGTCTCCTATTGATAGACATTTATGTTGCTTTCAATTCATAATTTTATTGATTCTGTATCAACAAATATTTTTGGAGCATCTGCTACGTGCTAGGCATGGTTCTAGTAAAACAGTGATCCAACAAACTTACATTGTGTGTGTATATTTAATAGCTTATTTCCTTAAAATCTGTCCCCTAAAAGTATAATTGCTGGGTCAAAAAGTGCATGTTAAAATAATTTTGATAAATATTATCAAATTGCCCTTCAGCAAATTTGCAACAATTTATGGTCATATCACTAGTGCCTGTGAATGGCCATTATTCCCACACCATCATCAGAACTAGGTTTTATAAATCTTTCCCACTCCATTAGGAGAAAAATGGCTTGAATTTATGTGTTTTTGTTTACTGATAAGGTGGGCCATCTTAGGGTCCATGACTTTTATTGTTTTATGGAAATCACAGCCCCAGGAGCCAGCCTCCCTAGTCTTCACCCCTCAGAGTGAGGCTGTGGCTGGGCTCTCTATCCACTGAGCTGGAAGGTTTTGCTATCCTATTGGAAGCTTGATGCAGGTCACCCTTTGGTTCCTAAGAGCTCCCTACGGGACTCCCCCTTGAACAGCCACTTTGGAGAAAGCCCCTCAAGGCTAGCATTGACCCTGGTCTCTTCCGTAATGGGACCTGCCCCTGCAGGTGCACCTGAGCAGGTCTACACCACTTAGAAACTGGTCCATAGAAACAGATGGTAGAGCAGGTAAGGCCGTGCTCTGTCAGCCCACCTCTGCTGCCTGGGGGCACTTGCTGATAATGCAGGAGATTAAAGTTACCTCCAGTGTGGCAGCCACATCTCTCCTAGCTCTCCCAGGAGACTTCTGTCACCCTTACAGATTTAGGAATCTCAGGCTCTTTATGACTCCCCACGGTTGCTTCTCTCTTGATGGAGGTTATGGGTCTGATTGCCCCCTTTTGAACTTTTACATTTGGGTTCCCTCTCTCCTTCCCTTGCCTTTTTGGAAGGGAGAGTTTGTAAGGAGGCTCTAGACTTCTTTCTTCCTCAGTCATCCTTGTATTTAGTTTATATTTATTTTTATCTTCTTATGTTTTAAATGTTCAATATTAATAATAACCCCACATTCACCATCTTCAGTGCTGACACTGAATTAATGGTTTCCTGGCATTAAAACCATCAGGGTCTTCCAGTTGATGCACAGATTTAATGTGATAGTATGTAAGTCTTCTCATTGACAAGCTGTTACTAAATTGTGTACATTATATCAATGCTTCTTAGAGACAGTGGTACATGGTGGTAACAGTAAAAATTTCTCACATGCCATTCTACTTTGTCACCTACCAGGATCAAAGGAAATACTGTGACGGTGCCTGAGGTGGGTCTGTCACCTCATCCCAGTGGCAATACTGGGCTCTAACTAAGGGATTTTCCCAGTTTCCATACCTCTGTCCCATGAAGCCTGTACTGCATTAAAAGCCCAGTTTGGGTCTTAGAGTTGTTGTGTTTTCTGATCCTGGATGTAAACCTTGTTGAGAGTATCTGTAGTTTGTTCTGAGTGGAGGGCAGATAAGAAAGGACTGTTGAGGCTGGAGAAATGGACTCAGGGCCCAGAGCTTCTAGAGATGATGGAGGATTTTACAAGTGTAGACAAGCTGGGAATGGCAGTCGGTTCACAGAGGGTTGGCAGGAGAGGGGACTGGAATGAACTGAGGCCCGGAGGTGTTTGTGTAATTAAAGAGACCCTAATTGTGGTTCTTAAAGGAAGGACATAAAAGTAAAGCCAGTAGGGGGGTGGGTAAGTTAGGTAGGCCAGGTTTTCTCAGGTGGTCAGTCACCTGGACTGCAAGGAAACTCCAGTTCCTGGCGTCCTGGATCAGGATCACTAGAGTGGCCCAGGAATCTGCATTTTGGAAAATCTCTGCATGTGGTTCTGAGGCCTGATGCAGCTAAAACCTCTGATGGACACCATTGGCCTTGAGGCTAGAAAACTGATATTGTCTTCTTACCCTTGCCATTGATCAGGTAAATGGTGTGGGGCAAGGCCAGGTCACAACATCCATGTGAAGAAGAACTGCCTTTTCATTATGCAGCCCACACTGCCTTCCTCCTGTCTTCCTCTTGCCACACCTTCACTCTGTACTGCTCAGCACATGTCTCCTTCAATTATCATTTCACATATTGCTGCTTTGGAACCTTCAATCTGATGAGATTGGAAACTTGAGAGCAGGATTGGCCTTAGACCATGTTGTATCCCAGTGCTGAGCACCATGCTTTGAACTTGCTGGGATCTCTCTAAATGCCTGTTATCTGAGGGGCCCTGACTGATAGAAGGGCATGTGGATACCCTGCCTTGCATTTGCTCCAGTCTCTACCCTTTTAAAATAAACAGTGTTGTCTAGAAGGAAGTGAAGTCTTTCCAGCATCCCAGGAGATGTCTGTAGAGCACAGTTGCATAGCAACACCATATAGAGTGATAGCTCCAGCTGGGAAGCTTCCAAAAAGACCTGGGTTATCCAAAGAGAGGTATTAGTGAGTGGCACTTCTCCCCAAACCATGACCTAAACCAGAGACCCAGCTTCGTGCCAATGAGCACTGTGCCATTGGTGTTCAAATGGGACATTGGCCAACATTCTGACCATTGTCATCACAAAGACCTGTGGTCCATGAAAGGACACCTGACTTCCCTGAGAGTGAGCACAGGAGAGCACAACAGTGGAGGGGACAACTTCAGGAAATTCTGGTGTCACCTTCTGACAGTGTCTCACCAGACACTGTTATGGGCACCGTCCTATATATTGGTACACTGAAGTTGTGAAAAAGAGGATGGCTTTTCCTAAAATTCTTCTCCTTTGATAAGATATCTAGTTGGTCATGAACTATATCTAGTTTAAGCTTGCCATGTTTTTACCCATTCTCTTTGCCAGCTTGTCAGTCTTGGCAGTAGGCAGAGGGTGGGTTCCCGAGAGAACCCAGAAACTGGTTATTTGATTGGTTTGCTTTGGATTGTTAGGGTTTATGGCACAAGGAAAAAAGTAGGATTCTCAGAGGGTTGACTGTTGCTGAAACAACACATAGGAATACTTTGAAAGGATGGTCCCTAAGTCAACTGAGTATGTTGTGGCAACAGTATATATTATTAGTTTTGCTTTCATCCTTGTCTCCTGTTCTCACTCCAGAGCTCCATGAGGAAGAGGGTGTAATTAAGCAAGTGTTCACAGGCACCCTTAGCAGCTTGTGAATGATTAAGACTCTTCCCTCAAAGAGTTGTGCTAGAATATGAATTATTACAGTCCTTGGGAAAGCAATCTTGTTTTAACTGTTAAAATTTTTAAATATATACTCTTCAGTCCACTAATGTCACTCCTGAGAATCTATCCCATACACGGAAAAATAAATACAAATTGAAATGTTTATTTCAAGGATGTTTATCATAGCATTTTTCACAGTGACCTAAAAAAAAATCAGAAACTGCCCATCAGTGGGCAAATTGTTAACTAAATTAAGGCCCATCCACACCATGAATCCTATACAGCCATCAATTAAAGAATGAATTTGAGTTTTCTGCTTTACTTGGGAGACGTTGTTGAGAGTTGACTTGGAAGATATTGAGTAGGAAAAGCAAAAGGTAGATAAGTATGAATAATACATATTTTTAAATAAAACAAAGAACTTTGTACAATTATATAAGCACAAAGAACAGTTAGGAAAGACACATATAGGTTTAACATGGTTATGTTGTTGGGGGAGGAGAACAGTAAAGCAGGTAATATGGGGGAAGCAGGCACCACTAAAAACTTGAATTTTATGACAAGCCATTTATGTAGAGTTGTATATGTGCATGTGTGTGTATATAAGAATTAAGAAATCAGAAAAAAGTATAGATCTTTACCTGTTGACCAGAAAGGATGTCCATTATATATTGGTAAGTGATAAAAGCAAACTGCAGAGTTGGTTTTATTTTGTTAAACACAAACCCACAAAAATTAACCTGTAGATGTGAGTATATGTTTGCATGAGTCTAAGCAAGGATTTCTACACCTGGGTGTTAACACAGGGACCTCAGCTGAGACGTGAAAGGTGAAGATGGAGGATGCAGGGAAATTTTGTGCTTTGAAAATATACATCTTTATATTTTATGTGTTGCAGTGGACATTTGTGTATTATGTATCAATGATCTACTGCCACAATAATAACCACATAATATACTACCCCCAAAACTTGGTGGGCTTAAAAAAAACAAACCTTTCCTTAACAGATGGCTGAAGGTAGAGGGGGATTGTGCCTGCCAGTGTGAGGAATCATTAGCTGCTTAATATTTATAAAGAGGTTCAGAGCTTTGAAAACACTCTTGTAATATTTCATAATGCTCACCTTTTTGAATTTTAATTTCTATCTATGCATCTATCTATGCCTCTCTGTCTCTATCACTAGCCCACAAGTTTCTGGAGTGCAGTGACCTTGTCTCATTTATCATGATAATGTCAATGTTTGGTATTGTTCCTGGAACATGGAAGATGCTAATGAAGAACTGAATAGTGAATTTTTTTAAGATTTTATTTATTTATTTGACAGAGATCACAAGCAGGCAAAGAGGCAGGCAGAGAGAGAGAGGAAGGGAAGCAGGCTCCCTGCTGAGCAAAGAGCCCGATGCGGGGCTCGATCCCAGGACCCTGGGATCATGACCTGAGCCAAAGGCAGCGGCTTTAACCCACTGAGCCACCCAGGTGCCCCTGAATAATGAATTTTTTAAAAACTTTGTTTAGCTCATGAGTCTGGGTTGGCAGCTTAGGCTGGGCACAGCTGGGTGGTTCTTCTGGTCTTGACTGAGCTCACTCAGGGAGGCAGCTGGCTGTTGGTAGACCTTGACTGAGGTGACTGGACATCCTGAAGCAGGCGAGCTTGGGTGTGTTTGTTGTCATGGTGATGTGCAAGAAAGAGGGCCAGCCCATTTTTTATTCTGTTTCTTTGTAGTTCCCCAATATATCAGCAAACATGAAGCGTGGTTATGTGATAGGGCTGGCTGATTATGAAACCTGAAAAGTCTAGCCAGGAGAGCTAGCAGTATAAGTTTGAGTCTAAGTCTCAGAGCAAAAGACTGATGTCCCAGCTCAAAGACAGTCAGGCAGAGAGGAAGAATTCTCTCTTATTCAACCTTGTAGTCTTCTATTTAGGCCTTCAACAGATTGGTCGAGGCATACCCATATTGGGGAGGGGAGGCCAATTCAAATGTTAATCTCATCCAAAAACACCTTCACAGGGGTGCCTGGGTGGCTCAGCTAATTAAGCATCCAACTCTTGGTTTCTGCTCAGGTCATGGTCTTGGGGTTGTAGAATTGAGCCCCACATTGGGTTCCATGCTGGGCATGGAGTCAGCTGGAGATTCGTTCCCTCTCCCTCTCTCTGCCCCTCCCTCTGCTCATATTCACACACACACACACTCTCTCTCTCTCTCTAAAATAAATAAAATCTTAAATGTACAGATGCACCCTCACAGACATACCCAGAAGTAATGTTTAAATATCATTTTATGTGTCAAGATGACACACAAAATTAACCATCCAACCTCCAATCTACTTGGACAAACCCAGAGACAGGGCAATGAAAAGTTATGAGACTGTCTTGGTCCATTCAGGCTGCTGTAACAGAATACCAGAGACTAGGTGACTTCAACAACAAGCATTTCTTTCTCTCAGTTCTGGAGGCTGGGTAGTCCAAGATAGGTGATAGTAGATCTGGTATCTGGTGAGAGCTGTCTTCCTAGTTTGTAGATAACTGTATTCTTGCTGAATTTTTCACATAGCCAACTATCTCTTCCTGTGAGTGTACTAATCTAATTCATGAGGGCTCTGCCCCCACGATCTATCCAAAGACCCACATCTTTTTTTTCCTTTAAGCTTTTTTATTTAAACATATAATGTAACCCCACCACCCTCTCCCAACCCTTCTCTCCCCCACCCCCCAAAGACCCACATCTTAATACCATCACACTGGGGTTAGGATTTCAACATAGGACTCATGAGATGGACAGAAACAGGCTGTATAAAAGGAGGCATTGATATAGGGAGGGTAAAGAATGGGGGCCACTTTTACATCATACCATTTGTAGTATAAAAGAAGAAAGAGGACTTTTTCCCTCCATTTACCTAAGAATGGTCACTTACTTGGTGTCATGTAGAATTCAGCAGCAAAATTAACTATATCTGGGTTCATAACATAGTTAATATCATGTAAAGCAAAATATTGCTTTGGGGATTTGCAAGGTGTGGCATAAATACTTAAGATTTGCATGATCCAGGTAAGGGGTAATGGGACAACCATTGCTCATTGTTGGCACTTCCCAAAACCATAGATAATAGAGTTTCCCAGAAGCTCTGCAGAGTTCCAGAGGGAAAATGACAGCAGGTCAGGGCTGAGGAGTGCCTGCTAAGTAGCATTCTTTTCTATCCAGGCCAGTTAGGGATAAGGATGCCATGAGTGGATCCTTTGTCCATCAGAGACATGAAATGTTCAATTTAGGGAACGTTTGTTAGGAAAAAAATATTGAGGGGAATGAAAAGATTATGATAATGGTCCTCTTGATTTGCTTCTTGGAATATCCAAATAATTTGGAATGATGGGATCTAGTTTTGTGTGATCTTGCTTTGTGTTTCCTGTACTTGGTGAGACTGATAATAATTGATAGGCTGCATGACTATCTAAGTGAAGAAGAGCAAATACAATAGCAAGTTAGAGGCATCCACAGGATACTAACTGCACCTAGAAAAGAGAGCCACTGTGGGCTACCTGTCCACTCATTTGATAGCTGAGAATTTTGCAATAGACTGGAGATTACAATGGGAGAAGGCTTGGGTACATGATTGATTGTCTTCATTTTAGTTCCTTGTTAATGGAGCAAGGTATTAATGGGTCAAGGTAACAACAAGGATGACCTTGTGCTGTTATACAGAACCCTTTCCCATTCATCACAAAAAAACACAACTTTCTCCTGCGGGTGTGGAACATAATGTCTGTGAAAGGTGCCCCAGTGCTCAGTGGCTTCTCGCTAGGAACAGATTCTACAGCAAGCTTGATGATGTCAAAATTGAACCTTACACATCCAATGCTTTCTAAATAAAAGAAGAGCCCTGAGATTTTGTGAGAGTGCATCCTTTATATTTCCTGCCAGCCACTTACCAATATCTGGTCAGCCTTATTTGGAGAGCCAGGAAACTTGTGCAGCTGAGCCTCAGAACTGAATCAGAAGTATCCCAACCTGGCCTGGCAGACAATTAGTTATGTCTGCAACAGCTCCTTCCCACTTCTTGCTGAAGAGAATGGAGATTTGTTTATGGAAACAACATGCCCAGCCCCAAAGGATGAACTATGACTGAACTGGGCTCTCCTACCCGGCCTTACTCCTTTGGCCAGCTGCCCATTTTCCCAGGCTTCTTCACAGCCATGTGACCATGTGACCCAGCTCTGCCTGAGCAGATATCAGGGGATGTTGGCTAGAGGGCTTGGAAAGATAATTCCTGCATAATAAAAGATCAGAACTTTGTGAGGAGAAAGCCTTTGGTTCTTTCTTCCTGTTGGGGAGCTGGCATGTAAGCTGGAACTGCAGCAGCCATTCTGCAACCATAGGGCAATAAGTGTGAGTAATGCACAGAAGATTGGGGAAGGATGGAAAGGGTTTGAGTCCTTGGTGATGTCTCAGAGCCACTGCCTTCAGGCTTCTTGCAAGGTAAGATCATTAAAAGTCTTCACTGCCTAAGTCACTGGTAGTCAGATGCTCTGTTATTGCAAATGGAAGTATTTCCAACTGATAAACCTGGCCTCCTTGAGCCTGCCCAGGGTAGATTCTGCTGACAGCTCCACCATATGAGCTTTGCAACAAGTCAACTCCGTCTGCAAAATAGGGATTAAAAGACCATCTTTACCTCAAGTTTCTGATTCAGAAGATCAAAATGTGATCTATGGATCAGCAAACAGTATGCCCTCAGAATTTGTTCAAAATATGAATCTCAGGCTCCCACCCTAAACATACTAAGTTAGAAATTTTGTGGATGGGGCCAGTAGTTTTCTGGGTGATTCTGAGTTTGAGAACCATTGATATATATAATAGTCAAATGGAGTGGTTGCATGTCAGACACCTGGGGAACTTAAAAGATTGTCAAACTCCACCTGCAGCATTCTGATTCAGCAGTTCTGCAGTATAGCCTATGAATTTATGTGTCCCAAAAGGCACCCAGGTGATTCTGAGTAAACCAGGCTTGGAAACCAGTGGGATGCGTATGAAAGCACGTCACATATGCCAAGGGGCTGATACACAAGTAAGGGATGACCAGGGTGCCTCTGGGGGCAGGTCAACTGTATTACGGACTTTTTCACCTGACAAGTGAGGGAACTGACCTCTTGATCTTAGAAGCCTTTTTCAGCTTTAAAATTCCTAGGATGCCAGCCTGAATTTTGCAGCTCCAGCTGGAACAAGCAAATGATATTGGTAATTACAAAGGCTGTTGAGCAACAAGTAGATTTTACTAAAGTCAGAAAAGCAGCCTCACTACCCACCATAGCCAGACCCTGTAAATCCAAAACAGGTTTTCTCTTCTGCTTTTACCAGGTTTATGAGACAGCAGGTTTGCACTTCAAATGTTCATTTATAGAGTGCTAGACTACACCTGCTTCGTGCTAGGCTTGTGCTTTGGGGGTTATTTTATTTGGAGAATATTGTTTTTAAATAACATTATCTTCAGGGAGCTTGCTTTCTAAAATGTGCTGCTTGTTAAGGATCAAAACCACTGACTGAAGCAGCCTACTCACTGTTCATCCAAATATGATTTATTCTCTGTCCTGCCTCATCTTTGCCTTGTACTGGAGATGCCAATCATTTCTTACCCACTCCCATATCTGTTTTTTAGGAAACTACCATCCCGCTTACCAGGTAGTCTGTTCCTTCACTCAGCTCCTGCCAAGTTAGTTAATTCCATGATGCTGTGGAAAATTAAAAAAACAAACAACAAACAACAACAAAAAAACCTCATTGACTGAGTTTGGAAGGTAACAAGTTACCAATTAATCGAATTTTGAAAATCAGTCAATAAAAGGAAAAGTTAAGCATTTATCCTTTTCTGTGACTGTATCTTAGGGTAGGTAATCAAATAGTTGATGAGGAAGAGTTTGTCTTCATAGAAGCTGGTAAATGGAAAAGGCATGATAAAATCAATATGCCCCTTTTGCAAGTCCTAATGAATTTATGGATCTAGGAAGTTATCACCAATGGCTGTTACTATCACAAAAAGAAAAACAAGAAGACATGTATCTCCTGAGGAAAGTCATAACACTGCCTATATAGTCTTGCCAAAAAAAAAAAAAAAAAGAAAGAAACCTGAATCTGATTAAAGTCCCTATAGATTAACTAAAATTTGCAGGAAAGGTAGAGGACAGAATCATGGCATGAAAGGGATAGAGTTACCATAATCCAGACTGGGAAACTTTCCAGGACCAATGACCCTGCTTTTCCAATAAATTGCATGGGGAAACATGGTATAGAGGGGAAAACCTACATATTCATTGAGAATTAAGGGTAATATTAACCAATCATAATGTTGGCTCCTGACTCAACAATCCTGAAAAACTATAGGATAAATGGAAAAATGTAAACAATGCCTGGGTATTTAATAATGTTAAGAAAATATTGCTGACTTAGGAGCAGTGATAGTTTTGTGGCTTTATCTTTTAAGGGGAATCCTTATTCTTTAAGCTACATATTGAAACTTTTACAGATGATTGAAATGACATAATCATGAGGGATGGGGGATGGACAGGGATATGAAGAACACAAGACTATCCATGAATTGATAACTTTTGAAGTTGGGTGATGGATACTAGAAATTCATTCTGTAATTCTTTATAATTCTATATATTTGAAGTTTTCCTTCCCAAATAGTCCACAAATCTTTAAAAGTCATTTTCACTTCTGTTTCTGTTTTATACCGGCCATACTATATTAGTAGTTCATCTTTATTACTTACAGAACTCCCAGTTTTTATTCATCCTTCATGACTAAGGGCACAGAAATTTTTGAGTTTTATATGTTTCAGACTTGACAGCCCAACCAGACCGGGAGGTCCATAAATGCAAAGATCTTCCTTTTATATCTTTCACAGGGCTGATAACTTTGTGCAGCCTATAGACTGTTCACTTGGGAATATAGCTTATTAAAACACCACTCTGGAAGGGGGCATTGCTCACATGGTCTCGCATTTGTGCATACCCTGAGCCTGACTTCACTGAGGCAGAGAACAGAGAAGATTAAGAACAGAAAAGACTAAGAACAGAGAACAGAAAAGATCAAGACCGAATATGTCTCTATTATAGAATGGACACCCAGATAAAGCTTACTATACAATTAATACCCAATTCCCAAAACTGTAAAAGAGAGTTTTGATTCTAATGTTTAGAACCTTCTTACTAAAGTATACTAAGGTAAGGGGAAACCCTCAGCAGGGGGTATTTACAAAACCCCTATCTAAATTCTCCCTGCTCTCATCCCTTGCTTTTTGGGCCCCATGCACAGCTATTGTGGAAACAGTGGCCTCATATATTAAAGCCCTTCTAATTTTAGAAAGTTCTCTATCTCTCTTCCAGTTGCTCTAAGACCAAGATTTCCTCAAGCATCTTTAACTCCAGATGTCATTTCTTAATTATACAGAACTTCAGGGAGCTTCCCCAGTTTGCAGATTTACCATCCATCTCCCAGTACTTCTGGTCCTGGGAATGCCTATGACTTTTACATGATGTCACACTTCTTTTATCTCTCGGGTTCAAGTGTCTCTGCTTGCTGAGCTTTGGACTGGGATAGGGGCTTTCTCTATGGTGATGTCTTGCAGCAAGGGCAGTTTGCAGCAGAATGCAGTCTCCACAAGAATTGCCCCTTGGAGCAACCTCCCTTGTAACATGTACAGAATCACCCAGAACCCAGCTCTTTCTCTTTGTGTACCCTCTGCCAGATTGTTACTGTGTCTTAGAAGAAGTCCAGGTGGTGCCATGGTGTTGATTTATAGAAAAGTGTATCTGTTTACTTAGTCCAGATTTTAAGAGGAAATCTTAAACGCAGCTGTTCCTATGCTTCAGAATATGCTCAGATTCAACAGACCATGCCACTTAAATTGATAA
>RCUC01165266.1:0-29693 GCA_003697995.1 Taxidea taxus jeffersonii
AGTCAGGGTCCTTTGAATACTTCTGGTCACTGAGCTTTGGGTGGAAGTGATGCAAGGTAAAATTGTATGTGAGAGGGAAGGGGATGTGGGGACATTGGACTGACAGGGTACAGACAGAAGTGAACATCACTGGTTTTTGCCTGCACACCTGCCTGGCTGGCATTCATCCCCCCCTTCTTATGACATTCTTCCAATAATGCTTTAGAAAATTACCTAATCACCATAGTATGCAATCTTGATAGAACTGTCAATCAAAGAGCATTGCATTCACCTAACCAATGCAGAACTAGCTACATAATTTGTGAGGCATCTTGTTTTTTAAAAAGAGAGAGAGAGAAAAGGAAAGAAAGAAAGAAAGAAAGAAAGAAAAAAAGAAAGAAAGAAAGAAACCTAAAGAATTTCAATATGGCAGCAGCAAAGCATGAGATCAATAATAGAGCTCCTCTAAGGGCAGGGCTCTATGGGACTGCCCAGGTTGTATACCCAGAAAAGTCACCCAACCTAAACCAATTAGACTCTCCCTCCCAAAAATTTAAATCTTCAACACAATGACATAGATTTGGCAAAATCAGTTCCAGACCATTAGAACAAATTAGTTCCAAACCAAACCCTTGGTTTCTACTATAATATCTCCAGGGAATTCCTGATTCCTCTCTTCTCCAAATCTGTATCATTTGATTCAATTCCATCACTCCCTGCTCCATTCTTCTACAATTAATTCTGGTTATTTTTGATGGCATATCCAAGAATCCTAAATGAAATAATGAGTAATTCCATTTAAGTACACTGAACCTCAGTTTTCCATCTGTAAAATAGGGATGATGGCATAAAAGTCCAAGACTTTAGCTATAATTTTAACAGATGAATGGATGTAAAGTGTACAGTACAATCCCTCGCATGTACTAAGAGCTTATTAAATACAAGTTTTCTTTCTTCACCTCCATCCCTTGCCAGAGGCAACAAAATGCCAGTCTGTCCAATGATTCAGACAGAACATTGTTCATCTCAGACCTAAGTCTAGAAGTCAAGTTTTTCAAAGCCATCAGGTATTGTGAGAACATCTCTTGGGTGGACCAAGTGGGGACCTGGCTAGGACATCTACTAAGGAAGTGGAAAGAAGAGCCAATTGTGAGTGCAGTGGATTCCCAATATACCCAATTGCCCCATATCTAGTCCCCCTCCCTGAGAGCGTCTCAGAGTTTTGGAGCAAATTATCTCTGATAGTAATTCCAGAATAAAATTCCCACTTTGGAAGCCTAGAGGACCAGATTCTGACACTCCCTGCCCCTGGTAAATGAGGAATTGGGCACTATGACCTAAGGTCAGCCAATCAGGGCCTTCTTACTGGGATTCGAAACTTGAATCATCACATCAGAGTGATGTGAAGAGAGAAGGGGAGGGAAGTAGTTCGTTGCAGTTGTGACAGCAAAAAGAGAAGTGGTGTTGGGTTCCTGGCCAGGCTGCTCCACTCACCAGATTGTATCTGGACTTTGTGCTTCCTGCCCCTTGTCTCTTTGAGTTCTCTTGGTTCTCCTGGTGTCAGCCCATTCCCAGTCTGGTTTCAGGGCTTCTGTCCCATTTCAGGAATTCCTCCAGATCCCAACTATCTCAAACTACAATAGGGAGTCAAACTCTATGTCCCTGGGAAAAGCCAATCTTGGGGAACCAAGATTAGGTGGAGACTCTAAAAGGATGAAAAGGGTCAGGGTCAGAGGCTGGTGGGATTGGACAAGACCTCAAGTAAAAGAAAGCCATAGCCCCAGTCAGGTCCTTGTGGAGGCAAGCTCACTGCATTGCACTGGCATAGATGTTATTATTTTTTTTCCAGAAAAGGGAACTAGTCCTCACAGAGTTATGGGATGTGCCAAAAGGTAGGAACACTGGCATTTGAACCCAAAACCCTATACGATGTTACTGTGCCCATTTTTATAACTGAACGGCCTATGTTTCCAGATGAAGGGTAACTCAGATTTACTGAGTAATTGCCAAGTGTCAGGTGCTACCCTTGGGCAAGACCTTTCCGTGTGTGATGTCATCTAATTCAAATAACTGAAGCTCTGCTTCTCTATCTTTCTGGTCATTCTGTGTTGTTATGTTTCAAATCTACTGCTTAAATACAAGAACATCCATGGCACCTGGGTGGCTCAGTGAGTTCAGCATCTATCTTCAGCTCAGGTCATGAGTACAGGATCCTGGGATCGAGTTCTACATCAGACTCCCTGCTCAGCAGGGAGTCTGCTTCTCCCTCTCCCTCTGCCCCTCCCATCCACTCATGCTTTCTTTCACATTCTCTCCCTCTCAAAATAAGCAAATTAAATCTTTTTAAAAATAAAAAAAAAATGAAGGGGCGCCTGGGTGGCTCAGTGGGTTAAAGCCTCTGCCTTCGGCTCAGGTCATAATCTCAGGGTCCTGGGATCAACCCCCAAATCGGGCTCTCTGCTCAGCGGGGAGCCTGCTTCCTCCTCTCTCTGCCTGCCTCTCTGCCTACTTGTGATCTCTGTCTGTCAAATAAATACATAAAATATTTTTTAAAAATAAAATAATTAATTAATTAATTTAAAATGAATAAATAAATAAATATGAGAACACAAAGTACCGCAGGATGCCCAAAGCGAGCCCCAATGTTTCTATGCTATGGGAACTCACAGGCTGAATGTTTGCATGGGACTGAATCCACTCATCGCAAGTTAGGGGCTGACAGCGTAACTTCTATACAGGATACAATAGATATTGAAGGAAAATATGTAATTTTGAAGCTGACAGAAATAGTTAGACTCATCATAAAATGCAGCAGTTGATAAAAAGGAACAACAACAACAAAAGAGTATTTCGGGGAGGAGTATTCTGTCATTGGCGTTGTTCGGAATTGTCAGCGCATTGTGATAATGAAAAACCAACTCAGTTTGAGTTGGTTCTATTTGTTTGTTTAAATTCCCTGCAGTCAGTGTGTCCCCTCCTTGCCTGCTCCCCCGAGCCCCGCTCTCGGCACATCATTTCATTTTGCAGATAAAGAAAGTGGGCTTTGGAGAGCTTCCGCAATGTGAAGTCCCTGATACAGACTGAAGGCAGAATTCAAAGTCAAGGCTGTAGGGATGCCAAGTTCACTTTCTTGCCACTCTGCTGGGCCGCCTACATGCCCGGAGGTGCCCAAGCGGAGGCTTCTTCCTTTGTGTGGGAGATGAATGCCTCCACCCCTTCCCACACCCTCCCCTCTTGCCTTTGAGAGAGGAGTTCTGTGGACACGTCCCCAGGAATGCACACTTTTCCTGAAAGAGAGATTACCTTCAGTCACCCAGGCACAGAAGAGCTGGGTTCAAGTCCCAGGCGCACTGTGGATGTCTCTCCGAGGTCCCCCCACAGGCGCTCCTGCCTGCACCCCATCTCCCGTGTTGTGCCATGAGGCCACAGGTGGGAGAGCAAGTTGTAAGACGTGGCCCCGCCAGGGTCCGAGGGACCATCCCGTCTCCAACCTGAGTGTCAGTATCCGCATCCCATGTCTCGAAGGATTCTGATGCCTGCCATCTGGAGAAAGAAAGCCGGACCCGGGGCGGCAGGCCAAGAAAAGCGTTGTTGCTGGAGCCTCCCGGGAGCCAAGCGGCACCATGTGTCTGAGCATTATCATTTACACTGAGGAACTGGGTATTTAGAAAACAGGGCTGGTACCAAGCACGCCATCTGTGGCCAAGCTTTCCCGGCCCACCGCACCATATTGTGGAAGACGCCGGCTGAAGGAAACAGCGGCCCGTGTCGCGCAGTGTTTGTTTGGTTTGGGGCTTTTGTTGTTTTTTGTTTTTTGTTTTTTCAACAAATTCAAATGTGACTTCCTCACTTCGCAAAGCAGGCTGAATGGCCCCACAAGTCAGAGTCGCTGGAGGGAGAGAAGATTTGACGGGGTGTGGGATTTGTACTCTGGCTCTGGGAGAGGTAAAAATGATCCCACAGGCACGCACCGAGGGCTTAGTCCCTGGCGGGCCCTTAGCTAAATGTGCTATGTATGTATATTGATCTACTTTATGTGTATAAACAGTTCCTTTGATCTGCACGGCAGTCTTGTGTGCTAGGTGCCATTACCATTCCTTACGTGGACTTGGAAATCAGAACCCTGAGAGGTTGAGTAACTCACCCATGGCCACACAGCTAGAGAAGGCGGGAGCCCAAGCAAGGAGCCAGGTTTAGTCCACCCACATGCATCCCGGCTGGCCTCCAGGGCCTTTCTATCTCTAAGACACATGGCAGTGGCTTCCAGATCTTTCCAGCAGCTTCCATACTCCACTGCGTCCCCCTCTTCCATGGATCCTGCTGGAGTTAATTACATCTGAAACCATCTTCCTTATGAACTGTTGTCTCTGTTCCCCTCACCAGACCTTTAGTTCCTTGCAGGTCAGGCTCCTGGCTGTGTTCATCGCCGTATGCCCAGCAATGCGGCTGCAGGCGGCAGGACACTCGTCACTCCAAACATCGACCTCTTATCTGTAAGCTGAGCATGCCTGGTCCTCCTCCTGGTCCACCTCCATGCCCGGTCTTCTTCATCTGTAACGTGCAGATCGGATACCTGTCGCCAGGGTTGTGTGAGGTTTACTGGGAAAGGTGTACAGTGCCAGGATGGGCCTTGCCGGTGCGATCCCACAACCCTGTAGCTCAGTCTCCTGGCACGTGTCGCGATGCATCCAGGTAGTCTGTGCCCTTGGCTGTCCTTCACCCAGGCCGTCTACCTTCTCTGCGACGCTGCACGTGATAGGCGCTCAAGACACTATCACCTCATGGTAAAGAGCCCTCAATGTCTCTTCCTACGTTCAGCCTCAGTTTTCCCAGTGGTCCCCTGGCCTCTGAAGTCCTGTCCAGTTCTGACACCCAGTGGCACAACGCCTCCAGCCCTGAGAGAGCCCTGGGCTGGTGTGGGAGCCCCGCACAGGGCGAGGATGAGGAGAAGGCACAGTACGCCATTCAGCAGTGCCAGCCCCGAGGTGCTGCCTCTCCCGCACTTGCCAAGCAAGCCCCGGCCCTCGCAGCGGGCAGCCACCCTGGGGAGGAGCCGGCCCATTAAGGAGCGATTATCTCACCACTGCTTAGCGGCTGCTGGAACAATCGGGTCTGGAGAGTCGCAGGCAGGCTCCGCTTCTGGAGCACATGGTAAAATTCGGTGCAATGAGCAGCGAAGGAACACACATTACTACTATTATTATGTTCTCTTGGCACCCTGGCCCTGTGGCGGGCCGCCTTCTTTCTTTAATTTCTTTTTTTTTTTTAAGAAGAAAAAAAATTCTCTTTGGGAACTGAAGCAAAATAAAAATGCCAAGAATTAAAAATGCAAATTCATCCAAGATGTTTTCTGCCCAAGACGGCAATGGCCACATGGCTCGATAACATTTTAAATGTTAAAAAATGGGTAATTTTCAGTAAAAATCAGATTTGCCAGAGCCCGAGTCTAAACGAATCCCATACAGTACTCGGGCACCCGGCCAACATTCACGAACAAGTCCCTTCAGAAGGTGACGCACTATTAAAATGAGGAGAAAACACAAACTTCGCGTATATAGCACTGGTCCTAGGAATCCAGAAAACATCCTTGGCTGGATATGGATCTGGTTCAGCCTTGGCCTTGAGCAGGCGATTTGCCTCCCTGCACTTGGTTGCCCCATCCATGAAACGGCCATAAATAAAGCCCACCATTGAGCTTTGATTAGTAGTAATAATGTTCTAAAGAACAGTAAGGTTTTCTTAATAAACATTGAACAAATGTCTTGCCCATCAATAGGTCTTGCTAAATGGAAACATTTAAGGACAGGGACTAGGTCTGAGTCGCACTTCCCACCCTACCTCCTGACTGCCACAGTGTCCAGCAAAGGGTCTGGCTCCTAATAGATGCTCAGTAAGAGCTTTGGTAGTAATAGGTCTTGAGAAAGTTGGTGCCCAACTGTGCCCAGCCGCCAACCCCATGGTTCAATGAAGAAGAGGGACCCGTCTGCCCAGAGGAGTCAGGGCTCAAGGACAAAAACATCTCCTCCTTCACTTCTGAGTTCAGTTAGCTGCACAGGGCAGGAGGGGGTTGGCACCGGTCTTCCCACCAGATATACCTGGTCTCAAGTCCCCCTTCAGCCTTACTGGCCATGAGACGTTGGGTCATGCACTAAAACCTCTGCTTGCCTCAGTTTCCCCATCTGCTAAATGGGGATCACAGTGGACCCACTGCTGGCACTGCTGTAAAAAAAACGACTCACATAAAGTTTTGAACACCTGTGTGGCCCATGGTGAGTGCCCAGCGAAGGGAGGCTGTTTCAGTCATTGTGCTAATATCCTTCCCTGAAGTAGCTGCTTCCCTGGCGTCCCTTGTTCTCCAGTAAACCCTGCACCTGACCAAGGTGATCTCCCTTCAACCACAAAGTAGGGACTGTGCCTGGGCATCAGCCTGTCAGCCTGTCAGGACCCAGAGGAGACACAGTGCCTCCCCACCCACCAGGATTTTTCACACCCCAGATTAGCTCATCCCTCTGCCTAGAACCCACCACCCGTCATGTCAACCCATCCAGAGCCAAAACCGACCCTTACCTCGGCCTTCAAGGCCCTATATGTTGTGCTCACTGCCAGCCTCTCCCTCCTGTTAGCTCCTGACCTCAACTCCCACCAGCTTCCCAGCCCCTGCTCCGTCACCAACACCTCAACACACGGCCACCTCCAGGTGGTGGCCTTACATCCTTTGCTGGAAGCCATTTCCCCAGGTACCCATAGGGCTTGCCTCTGCACCGCCTCCCGGAAGGGGCTTCCCTTGCAACAGCCCCCCACATGCTCTTGGCAACAGTTGGCATTTTATGGAACAGGACTTGCTGGATGTCTGGCTTCCTTCTCTCCCCACTAGTGTGAGCTGCAGAGGGCAGGGTCCCAGCCAGTTAAGTTTCTCTGAAGACCGAGGGTCATGGAAGAGAAGGAAAAAGTGATCAGCACCAAGAGGGATATTGGAGCCCTCCAGACACGGAAGACATGCCTCATCTCTCAGATGGGAAATGCAGGTTCAGAGGAGGGAAGGGGCCTGTTCAAGGCCACGGGTGAGTCATGTGGAGTCTATCTACCTCCTTCCCTTCAGCTTGTTTAGGAGCTGATAAATCCCACAAGCGGGGTTCACGGGGTATAACCTCAGGAGCTTTACTTTGCCTCTTACTGTCCCTTTAAAATGTATTCAATGGGAGAAGCTCATCCCCGGCCCCTGGGTGATCCTCAGAAGGCCTCATGACTTTGCAGGTCACTCAGGCAATAAAAGCGCTATTGTCCCTCTAAGTCACCAAATACTGTGTCACTTTAGCAATTAAAAGTATCTGTGTCCTCTTGTAATCCGGACTTCAGAAGGGATTTAAGGGGAAATCTTGTCTCCCCCAGGGCAGGGCCTGCTGCCCCAGAGATCCAAGGCAGAGGTCCTTTCCTGCTGCTCTCTCTTCCCTCTTGCAGACTCCCCAGGCGCCCATCCCTGCTTCTGCTCCTCCCTGCATGATCTGGGACTTGGGCCCTGGAGAAGGTTGAAAGAGGATAAGAAATGGAGTGAAAAGTTCTCAACTGCTAGGTACTGTTTAAGCTGGCTTCTCAAGCTTGGCCTGGAAGAGGCGCTCAGCAAACTCCCTGCAGAGACCAGCCCCCCCCGCCCCCCCCCCCCCCCCGCCCCCCGCCCAGGAGTACTGTGCCTGCCAGTCACTTCCTTTCCGCATCTCCAGGAGCCCTCAGCTTCTCCCTCCTGAGTCTGCTTTTGCCGTCCCTTCACTCCGCTGGGCAGCACCCGCCCCTGGAGGCGGCCCCTCCCCGTGCGTGTGGAGAGACACACAAGTGCCTGCCCAGCTCTGGTCTCTGGAAGTGCAGGCCAAGGTCAGCCCAGCCAGCCCAGCTATCAGACTGCTCTGACACCTCTCAGAGAGAGTCCGGACAGGGGGTCCTGTGTGCCTTCTCTGCGAGGGACGCACATGAGCTGCCTCTCACTGAACTTGAGAAGTGGGGGGGGTCTCCTCATGCTCCTCCATGTGGTAGGGGGAGGGCTGGGCCCAGATCCTACCAAGGAATCTTTCCCCAAAATATCTCCCTTTATTCCCCAAACCCATCTTATAATCTCAGTGGGAGGGAAGAATTTTTAAACCCAGATCAATTTTCTTTTTGTAATTTGCCTCTTATTCTGGGACCTCACTGGGGAGGGTGATGTCTATTAGATGCTGATATTTCCAATTTAACAACCTGTCACAGTTTTCTGTTGGTTGGTGTGTTTCTTTGGGGGGAAAAAAAGCGTAGCTGATGAGAATGTTTATGACACCAACAGAACAGATGATTTTTTGCAAATTTTCTGAAGTTAAATAAAATACGACACATTGGAGATGGGGTCTGGGCCTAGCATCCAAGAAGCCTCTCTGGTCTCCACCAATGAAACCTTATCTTCCCTTGAGGGAGACACTACAGCCGCAGCAAGGCCCCTCCATCCGCCCCTTCCCACCCACCCTCAACTGGAGAGCTGCCGTGAAGGCAGAGGCCGTATCTTGGACACCACTGTGAGAGAGTGATTGATGGGTACACCGTCACTTTATGTGTCGCTGTAATTATTCTCATTCTGCAGATGAGGGAACTGAAATAGTAGGAACAGCTTTCTTGAGGTTGCACAGCCATTTCGTGGAGGAGCTGGGACTTGAACCCACAGATACGGGGTCCAGGAGCCTGTGCCCTTTGCCTTTCTCCAACTCTGCCTCTGGGGAGATTCCAACAGACCATGAGCACCCTGCAATGAGATTCCTATCTTCCCGTGGGTGTATCCAGTCCTCCAGGTCCATGGGAGATGTCCCACGGGGAGCCGTGCCCTAGAAGGAGGAGCTGCTGGGAGCAAGCACCACCCAGGTGAGCTTCCTGCCCACATCCTACTGTGGGCACCCCATTCAGTCAACCAGCCCTCTTGGCCCTTTACCAGGCAGTCCCTGGCCAGGTTGTAGGAATACCAAGAAGGACAAACTGTAGTCCTGGCCTTAAGAAGCCATTGTAATGGGGACAATGAGCAAGTAAACCAATAAGGCCAGGTGATAACACTGCTATGCTGGACACCACAGAAGCTGTGGATTGGCAGGGCAGGGCAGCCTTTACAGCGAAGAGCAGGCCTGAGCTACATTTAGCAGAAAGGGGAACCAAGGCTTGCCAGATGGCAGAGGCAGGAATGGACCTTCCAGCAAGGAGTCCTTCCACCACCTTCAAATTGACCAGAAGAGCTCCTTTAATAACAGAGGAAGGCAAACCCCCAAGATCTGGGGATGTAACTCAAAGTGGGCCACTACCCCCCAAAAAGTGCCCCCAACTCCCTTCTATACCTGTGCTTGCTTTTCTGCAAAAACACAGTTTTAAAGGTCCTGGGTGTCTGGGAGTCTGTATGTTGCCAGGCCCAGCCAGGCTAAGAGCATGGGAGTAGCCAGTGAGAGGTTTTAGGTGGAGGAACAACATGGCCACATCAGCACTTCAGGAAAAAAGGCCTTTTGTCCACAGTCAGTCCAGGGAGACGCGGAGACAATGAGTCAGGGAGAGCAATGAGGAGGTGTTTGCCAGGGCCTGATACAGGCTCTGGGCATGGGCCTGGGAGTGAAAGCCCAGGGTGTGGCCAGGAGGAGTGGGGACAGAGAGGACCCCACCAGCTGTGTCGCCTGGGTACCTTGATATCAGAACCTGTGCCACCGCTTCTCACTCCTGCTCCTCCACCAAACCCCCAGCCTGGCTTCACCGCCAAAGGAGCCTACAGGAACTCCTACCCAGGCCAGCCCTCAGACTTCCATGGTGACATGTTTCTCTGCCTCCCAGCACTGATCAGGACATTTCACATCTCCTTCTGGGACTTCTCAGTGAAGATTTCTCCCTTACAAGGTGGTAGACTTCACTGTTGGTTGGTTGCTTTGTTAGTTGGTTTGTTGGTTGGTAAGTTTGTTGGTAGACTGTGTGGTGACTTGCATGGTCAGCTGCTTAGTACATTGGTTGGTAGGGTGGTTGGTAGGTTGGTAGGTTGGTGGTTGGTAGGTTGGTAGGTTGGTGGTTGGTGGGTTGGTAGGATGGTTGGTGTGTTATTGATTCGTTGGTTGGTAGGGTGATTGGTAGGTAATTTGGTTGGTTGGTTGGCAGGGTGGTTGATTGGTTGGTTGGTTGGTTGGTTGGTTGGTCAGTTGGTTCACTGGTTTGTTGGTTGGTAAGCTGGTCAATAGGATGGTTTGTTGGCTGGTTGGTAGGGTAGTTGGTGTGTTGGTTGGTTGGATGGGTGGGTGGGAGCTTGGTGTATTGGTTGGCTGGTTGTTTTTCTTTGAATCACCATCATTCATCACAGTGTCATGTGCATAATAAGCCCACAATAAATATCCTTTGTGTACTCTCACATGCACACTATCTCATTTGATTCTTAATATCTGAGTCCTGTTGGTAGGAGAGGAAGTGATAACCTCTAAATTACAGATGTGTAGGCTGTGAACTCAGCCAGACCAGCCTCGGTTCAAAACCAGCAACTCAGAGGTAGAGGCAGAGGCAGAGCCAGTAGGCCCTGTAGAGGTCTGACTGTCATAGAACTCTTACTCCCAATGAATGAGAGAAAATCCTTCATGGCAATGTCAAGAAAAAAATGAGGGAAAATAACATGTTTGTTCCTATTAAGTAATCGTGCGGCCTCTGGGTTTTCTTAGTCTGTATTTTTGGTCCTCTGGTTTTACAAAAGCACATTACCCTCACACCACTCTGCAAATTCTGTTAGCTGGCCCTCTCTCTTATGACCTTACCACACACCACTACTGTGCAGTGTGAATGGCACTGAAAGGCCATCGATTTCAAATGAGTGTGCATCTGTCTATTCATTGATTACCTCTTGCAACAAGGAGTTCCCTACCACCCCTCTCAATTAGAAGGGCGCTTCTCATCCCCTACCTTCCATTTATTGGGGTAGAGCAAAGCTCAAAGCCTGCTGACCACTGTCTTCCCCTGGGGCTGCAATATGAAGATAGTGAGTGTTCCCAGGAGGGACCCTGCAGGAAGGGGAGACCACCTCTGCTCCCACAGGAGTCCTTATCGGCTTCAGTGAACTCCAGGCTCTGCTCCTCCACCAGAGAGTCCAACAACTTGACAAAATCATTTGACCCACACCATCCTCATAGGATGATCCTCAGCTGCCCTTCACAGCATCTTGTAGAGAACGCCTGGAACCAGGCACATGGCAGTGATAATAACTGGCACTTAGTAGAGCTGACCAGATACCAGACACCTCTGTGAGCACTCTCCATTCATTATTCTTGGCATTACCCATCACACAGTCCTTCCAGCCTTCTGTTGGTGGTTAACGCCACCATCCCCTTTTTTCAGGTGGGAAACTGAGACACAAAGAATGAAGTAACTTGCTCAGATTTCCCAACTGGTAAGTGAAGGATCAGGCTCACGGCCACTGCACTGTTGGCCCGAAAGACAGAGGCACTGAACATGGCCACTGTCGTTACTACTACTAAGCTGGTTTACCCCCTGAGAGGTATCCCTCAGTCACGTTGAGTCATACGATGATGGTGCTGGGCTCCCTCTCCCTGAGCAGGTCAGAGTATCTCTGGCACACTGCCTTGGAAGCACGATTCACAAGTGAAAGGAAAGAGAAACCTGAGCTTACAAAGTCAACCTTAAGAATACTGTTTCCCAAAGTGGAAACGATCAACAAAGACCTCCAGTGATGTATTACTTCTGCTGCCAGGCCCCGCCAAGAGCAGCCACCCAGCTAGCGAGGAACGCACATGCTCGCACACTCCCTCGCTGTTCCAACTTGCCCTCCAGCTTCCCTCCCCTCTACCCTGTTACAGGATAGGAAAGTAATCCTCACCTCCTGCTTCCCAGCACGAGGGCTAGGAATGCCAGAGCTGCTCAAGGAGGGGGAATTCGCTAACTCAAGCCAGCTCCAAGATAAACAGAAAGCTACCGGCTACCAGTCTCCCATGGCTTGTGAAAACGAGACACATTTTCTCATTCACATCATGTTGGTGAGAATGTGTGTGCACATGTATGTGATCGTCAGTGTGTATGAGTGTGTTTGTGACAGTGAAAGTGGGTGTGAGTGTGCATTCTTAGTGTGTGATGGTGTGTGTGCATGTGAGTGTGAGGGGTGGGGCCTATTGGACTGGGAGCCCCCATCTGGAACATCATTGCTAAGAATGGTGAGCTCAGGTCTAAACCACAGCTTCTTCGAGTGCATGCCTGGGGAAATTCCCTCTCCTCCTCTCACTTCCTTCTGTCTATCCCCAAACCCTTGCAGAGGAAAATCCTGAACCCCTCCCAGCTATTTTGTGCTAAAGGTGGGGACTGTTGATGTGCAGAGATAAGGAGAATAAGTTCTCTCGTTGAAGGTAAAGATAGTGCCCTAGACTGGCAGAATCCATCCAGCAAATGCTTTGTGGTCAATCAAATCATTCAGGATCAGAGCTGGAAGGAGCTGGAGAACCCAAGCCAACCCATCTGACAGATGAGTGCAAGAGGGAAGGAAAACCCAACATAGCCTGGGGACCACCATCTTCCTGAAGCCTGTGAAAAACAGTTCTTTCAGACAAGAGGCCACTGTGCAGGTGATGAAGCTAGACTCCAAGAGTTAAGCTACTGGCCTATGAAATCACAAGTAAAACTGAGAGGGGGCAGATATGGAGCCAGGGTTCCTTTTGCCACATGGAAGGAGATTCTTTTTATCAAATGGAAAAATTAATGAAAATATTATCACCATCCAGCCTAGGAAGGGAAACAGAGGGCTGCAGGCTCCCATGTTACACATGAGTTGAAAGAGTACAGACAATGGTTTTATACCCTTCTTTGTACCTGGTGATGGCACACAGTAATAACTGACGGGGGTAACAACAAACAATCTTTTTATAAGTATCACAATGAGATTATTTTCAATTGTTATTAAAATGAATATTATAAAAAGACTTTGTCAATTGTTATTTTAAAAAATACTGTGTTACACTTACTGTGTCATTAGCTGCCCTAAGCACAGGAAGGTCAAGCAATTTGCCCAGAGACACACAGCTAATGAGAAGCAGAGCTGGGATTCAAGCAGATAAATTCAAGTAAATAAAACTAACTACTACATAAAAATAGGTGGGAGCACCTGGGTGGCTCAGTGGGTTAAAGCCTCTGCCTTCAGCTCAGGTCATGATCTCAGGGTCCTGGGATCGAGCCCCACATCGGGCTCTCTGCTCAGCAGGGAGCCTGTTTCCTCCTGACTCTCTGTTTACTTGTGATCTCTGTCAAATAAACAAATAAATTCTTTTAAAAAATAGGTAAAACATATAAAGCCTATTTCTAGGCATATATATTATTAACGTATCATATATAACATACATAAACATATAAGCATATATGTAACATATAACATCTAACAATTGATGTTTTGTATATGATATATATTTGCATTTTATTTATATATAACATACATAAATCTGTGAGCATTTTACATGTATGTAATGTATGTGTATATAAATAATTTTATATCCATATAAATTTATAAATATTTATATATAAAATATTTCCAGCATATAAAATTTGCAAATGAGAACATTTTAACAATATAAATTGGCTAGAATATGTCCCTGACTACCCTGAAGTGTAGTGAGCCCCCCATTCTGGGAAGTGTGCAAGCAGAGACTAAAGGCTGCCTTGAACAAAAGAGAACCTTGTTGGGGAGAGAGAGAAGCAGAGAGCTGTGTGCCGATGAACCTGATTCTCAGTCTTGGTGTCTGTCCTGCTGGGATGGCCTGGGGAGGGAGAGAGCCCCACTGAAGCATCCCCTGGAAAGACAGGTAGGTGGGTCTGAGCCCTGGGCAGATGGAGAAGAGCAGAGGAAATGTCAGGAGCAGCCAGCCTTGCCTTATACTTCTCAGTCTGGCCGGGACAAGGCCAGTGAGGGATGGTCAACCTTGCTGCAGCAGCCACCCTGCAGGAAGGAAGCAGCTGACAGTGACCCCAGATGAGGACCGCTCTGCTCTGTCAGCTTCACCGGTGCCCCCATACCAAGCTCCCCACTCTTTAGCAGCAGCAGCAGATGAGTTCATCCCCACAGAATTGGCAGAACACTAGAGGAGAAAGGGGTGTAGAAAAGAAACCCACTCCAGCATACAGCAGGCTCACTGGATACCAGAGCTTGTGGGAGAAGATGCCAGGAATTGCTAGTTCCTCGTTCTCTATGGTCTGATGTCCAGGGTGTCAGAGTCTGAAAGACTTGGTTCTAGATCCCAGCCATGCACTTACTGGTCTGAGTAAGTCACTTGCCGTGACTGAAACTTACTTGTCTCCTCTATAAAATGGGATAATACTAGACCCTTTCTTCTAGGATTGTTGGGTACATACACTGAACTTCTGTTTATAAAGTGGCCGGTTCATAAAAATAAAAAAAGGGAGGGGCGCCTGGGTGGCTCAGTGGGTTAAAGCCTCTGCCTTAGGCTCAGGTTATGATCCCAGGGTCCTGGGATCAACCCCCAAATCGGGCTCTCTGCTTGGCAGGGAGCCTGCTTCCTCCTCTCTCTCTGCCTGCCTCTCTGCCTACTTGTGATCTCTGTCTGTCAAATAAATAAAATTTTTTTTAAAAAGTGGTTGGTTCAAAGCCTGACACACTGCAGGTGCCCAATGAATGTGAGGTTCCTTCCCCCTTTCCTGGAGATGTGTGAAATGTGTGAATATGATGGCTCTAAAAACAGACCAGAATCAGAAGACATGGTTCTAATCCTAGCCCCATCTCTCTCTGCTTCACAAGGTCTCTCCAGGCCTCATTTCCCCTCTGAGAAATGAAGGGCTTAGACCTCAGGGCTTTCCACAGACCACCTCATCCGATGAAAGAAGGGTCTCTGGGCTTGGGAATCAGCATCTTAAAAACTGGCTTGGGGGATTGCACTCACATCAATATCTGAAATTCAGTACACAAGATGATGCCTCATGTACTGATCTGCCTTCCTTTTCCCCACAGCAATCCTGAGAGACCAGGGGGGCTCTAGGCTTAGTCCCTGTTAAAGATAGGGAAGCAGATAGCCCCAGGGAGGTTGCATCACTCCAGGTGGTAGGAACCACCTCTCTTGGCTCCAGATCGGTGCATTCCCACCCCTTTCCCCAGAAACATAAAATAAAATCATCATCATAAGTCCATGACTCAGACACCTTTCTCGCCTCCAGCCACAGGGGCAGGGTCACAGCACCTCTCCAATCCTCTGCTCCATACCCCCATCCCAGAAGTCTGGTGGTCACAGCCCTTACTCCACTGCGGGTGTTTCTGAAAGTGACAGAAGAAGATGGAGCTCCTGCACCGCAGGGTCCCCCCTCCCTTGGCACAGTCAGAAATAAAAGCCCTTACTCATTTTTTGTACGACAGAGCCAAGGCAGGGAGTCACAGTTGGGTGGGGGTGAGGATCAGCATGGTTTTTTTTTTTAGGGGGGGGTGGGCAAGAAAGATGTAAGCGCTATGAAACCACTCTGTGTATTTTGCTCGCTCCCTATGTCTCCTCCCAAAGCAGTTCCTTATTTGGGGAGCATTTGACTATGATCACAGTTCCATTTGCATGAGAAGTTCCTGGGAGGGAAAAAGGACTTGTCACATTTCTCCCACAAGAGTGTGTTCACACCAAGAACAAGGGAGATGCCAACAGTGGCCTTTGCCGTCACCAGAAGTGGCAGCTGAGTGGAAGAATTTCTTCCTCTAGGCACAGTTCCCCCTGTCTCCCTCTGAACTGACTTCTCTCTAGGGAAAGTGAATCTGGCTGTCACCAGCGCAGTCTCCAGCGCGCCCTCCCCGCTCCGCACTCCGGTTAAAATCATGTCCTGTCTCTGCTACAGGTTTATGAGGCCCTGTTTCAAGGATGACAGTCTCTTCCAGGGTGAGAACAGGAGGGCTGGGGCCAACTGTTACAAAACAGGCTTGTTGGAAGGAAGCCGGCGGGGACGGGGAGGGAGACCCACAGTCAAACTAGGACAGCATTTCCCAAGAGGAGCCAAGCAAGACTCCACATGATTTCAATCAGGGAAGGACACCGGGCTGTTAGCCCCTCAACCTCCCAACCAGAGCCAGACGCATCCAGATGTCTGCACAACATCCTGTCTCCCCCAGGTGCCGAGCCTCCTTGCACTGCTAGCCTTTCCTTGCCCCTGCGGGGCACACCTGGAATGCGCTCCGGCACTCACTGCTCTCCAAGGCCAGTCATAATTGCTCAAACCACTCACACATGGCTGCAGTTGACAGCGCCCTAGACGGCTCCCACAACGTTGGATAAGAGGTGACGAAACTGCCCAGGCCCTGAGCTGCTCCCCGGCTGCTGCTCCTGGGGGGACATTTCAGGGTGTTACACAGGAAGTGGTATGGCGGCCCCGGTTGTACTCAGCGGGGGATGTGTTTCCAGACGGAACTCCCAGCAGGAAATGCCATCAGGGTCTCTTCCGGTGGAGGCCGCGAGTGGAGGCCGCTGCCTCCAGCACAGTGGGAAGGAGTCCCCGAGGCCGAGAGATGCTGGGCCGAAGTGCTGCGGTGTGCAAAGGGCCTGGGGCGTAAAGCTGGGCCATGGGCCGACGCAGGCCGTGCGCCCGAGCCCAAAGCCACAGAGGTGACCCTGGGGGCCCAGAGCCGTCCGCCGGCCCTTGGGGGAGCCCAGAAAGGAGCCTTTGACCGAGTCGCCTGAGCCCCGCGGGGAGCCCGTCGCGCCGGCAGGGAGTTCCGGAGTGCGGGCTCCGTGGGGTGCGGCCCGCTTGGGCCGAGCCCGCGCCCCCCGGCCGGCAGCCCATGCAGTACTGTCCTCCGCGCCCGCCCGCGCCCTGGGCCCACCCGACCACCCCGGGCCCGGCCTCGGAGGACTCCAGCCCCGCCACCTCGGGGGCCCACGCTGGCCTCCGCCGCTGGTCTGAGTGGCCGGACGCCGCCGCTCGCACAAGGCCCTCGGCCGGGGCCGGGCCGCGTCCCCTCCACCCAGCGCGCCGACTGACACCTCGGGCCCTCCTCGTAAGAGCCCCACGACCCTGCGCTGCGGAATTCCGCTCCGGTGGGTCCGGTCTGAGCCTCAGTGTCGTGGAGAGCCCGAGGACAAGCAGGCTCAGGACGGCCGGGCCCCGGCCTTTGTCCCCCTTCTGCACCTTCGGCCTCTCCCCTCTCCCGGCTGCCCCACCGCCCTCGGAGATCACCTCGCGGGTACCAGGCCGTCGCAGCTTGCCCTCCCTCCAAAGCGAGAGGGGCCTCCGCGGCCAAAGAGGATGTCAGCGGGGACACGTGCAGCCTGAAGCCTTCAGACGGAGCCCCGGGCCGGCTTCCGCGGGGACTAGCGTGCCTGTGCGGATTGTGCCTGAGCACGTTTTCCTGCACGGCTTTCGTCGAGGTCTCGGGGTGTTGTGTGACCTAGAAGAGGCTCCAACCAAAGCAGGAAAGGGAGGAGGCGAAAGCTGGGACTGCTCCTCTGGGACTCAGCCAGCCTTTCAGCACGGCTTACGGAGGGGCTGCGGGGCGCCAGGCCCCGTGCTGGGCACCGGGTACACGGTCGTGATTAAAAATTGTCCTTGTGGACTTAGCGTCTCTGGAGGGGACAAATGATAATCAAAAGCATACAAGACTGTAAAAAGGCAACTCTACCAGGAAGAGGCCTGCAGATGCGCCCAGGAAGTAGAGAGCAGCCTGCTGTGATGGGGGTAGAGGTCCAGGGGCCTGGAGACAGGCTGCTGCCAAATTCCAGAGGCCCTGGAGTAGCCAGTTCAGAGCTGGCCTTCGGCAGCTTGCTCTAAGGACAGAGAGGCAGAGAGCCAGCTGGAAGGCCATGGCAAGTAACGCTGTGGGGGCACGGATGAGGCGCTCTGTCTGACAGGTGGCGGTATCCTGGGTTTAGGCAACTGACGAAAGTCCTGTTGAGGTCCTGTTGCTGCCTCCATCACAACACAAGAACCTCCATCTTCCAGGGACCCCGTAGTGGAACCTGCAGGAACACCCAGGCACCCTCAAAACCTCCTCCTCCAGCCAAATGTTGGGTCTGTGAGCTCCTCGGGGACGGGGCTTGTCTAGCAGAGTGCCAGGCACATAGTAGACCATGGAGAGTTGCCTACATGAAAAAAAATCCATGGGGTAGGGGGAAGGTGGCTGTGGTCCCATCAGTGACACCACAGGCCTCCTCCTCACCTGAGGGCTGGGGGGCGGGGGTGTGACAGAGAAGCCCAGGGAGCAGGTTCTGTGTCTCAAAGCAAACCCAGCCCCAAAACCACAGGATGGAAAACTCAGTATAGAACCAGACAAATTACTAGTCAACGGGTGGAGAGTTAAAAACCCATAGCTGAGTTCTCATAGCTGTTTCCAACGGGAAGAGCCTGGAAGCACTGTGTTTTTGTTCGGAAAATATGGCCCCCATCAGTTGCTGGAGAGTAATTACCCGTTAGAGCCACAAAATGCCAGTGCCCTGCTCTCCCCACGTGGAACAAGCAAACTTTTATGATTTGGAAAGAGGAATAAATTGCCTTAAGTATGACATGTACAAACAGCTGTTCTCTGCCAGAATGCCCTGAAGAACCCATTAAAAAAAAAAACCTATAGGGGATTAGAATGGGATCCAAGGAAGGGCCTCATCCAAGGGATTAAAGCCCAGCAGTCCGTGCTGGAAAGCTTCCTCTCCACCCTGACCCCTTCTTCTCCCTTCTCCCAGTCAACAAAGCCAGGTCTTCATGGAGGAATTTTCCCTCTTTCATTCCCCCCCAACCTCCATCTGCTTGCACATCACCATCTCTCTGCTGGACCGATGAGCAGGGTCCTCATGGGCCTCTCTGCCTCTAGGCTCCTGCCTCTGCTCCAGTCTCCTCCGGGATCCCACAGTGAACACATGCAAATCCAGGCTAACACTCCTAGCTCAAAGTCCACCAATGCCTCCTTAGTGCCTTCAAGATCAAGGCCACGGTACTCTGTCTAAGGCTGAACTAGTGAGAGCAGGTGGGCGTTGCTTGGCTGCAGCCCCCTCTCCTCCAGCCTCTCATCTGAACTTCACATAATTTACTGCTTTTTGTCATCACCACTGAGAAGTCTCCAGATGCCTCAAACTCATTGTGGCCAGGACAAAATGTGTCACATCTGTCCCACCCATCCCAGATGGCCCTCTTCTCCTGGTCCAGTAGACAGTTTCCCTTCCAGCTATGTGTGTACAACACACATGCGCAGATGCACACTGGAATATTACTCAGCCACAAAAAAGATGAGGTCGGGCTATTTGCAACAACATGGATGGACCTAGATGGTATTATGCTACATAAAATAAGTCAGCCTGAGAAAGACAAATACCATACAATCTCAATCATATGTGGGTACTAAAAAAAAAAAAACAGTGAACAAAAAAACAAAAAGCAGAATCAGACCTATAAATACAGAAAACAAATGGATGGATGCCAGAGAGGAGGAAGGGGGGGGGAGAACAAAATGGGTGATGGGGAGTGGGAGAGACAGGCTTCCAATTATGGACTGAATGAGTCATGGGAATAAAGGCACAGCATTGGGCACATGGTCAGTGGTATTGTGGTAGTGTTGTGTGTGACAGGGAGCTGTGCTCACGGTGAGCACAGCATAACGTGCAGAGAAGAACCACTGTGTTGTGCACCTGAAACTGATGTAATGTTGTGTCGACTACACTCAAGTAAAAAGAAAACGCAGTCCCCCTCCTAGCCAGCCAGGACCACATCCAAGCGGGTAGTCCAGGACATGCTGGTCTTACTCCCTGAATTTCTCCTACCCCCTCACCCCCCCACCAGTCTGAAACCTGCCACTCTTCATTCCTCCCACCCCACAACCTCAAGTGATTTTTCTGTCCTTAACAGACCTGCTTCTCCCCCAAGACAATGCCAGCTGCTGTCATAACGAAAAACCCCAATTTCAAAAGTTGAGCATAATAGAATTTACTTCTCACTTATGTGAGGGTCTGATACAGGTGCTCCTGATTGCAGTGGGTACATTTCCTGCAGGTGGTGAGTCAGAAACTGCCGTTCCTGCCGTTCTGTGTCTCTGCCAGACCCTGAGGCCTCAGGCTTCTCTGCAGACCATGGAGGAGCTCCTAGAGGAAGAGCAGTGAGGCTTCTGTTCTGCAGACGCCCAGCTTTACCCCCAGCATCTCACTGATGGGTTGAGAGCTAGTCATCCAGTCCTACCTGGACGCAGGGCTTCTGGGAAATGTAGTTCTTCTGGGATAGCCTCGCCTGATCCCATAACACCACCCAGTAGGAGAGGGAGCATGAGCTGCTCGGTGGACCGCAGCCATCTCTCCGCACCACTCTCTCCTCTGCACATAAGGCCAGTTTAGCATCCTTGGAACACACCTGAGGTGTTCTCTGAACAGGTGTGGCTCAGCTCCCCAGCCTCGTCTCCTCCCACAGGTTTGCCCTGTGCTCCCAGCCAGCTGATAGCCCCAGAGGTCTCTCTCTGAATGGCCAGGCTTCTCAGCACGCCTTTGCTGCCACGTTCCCCCCCCCCCCCCCCCCCCCCCCCACAGTTGCCAGGATAGAAATGGGAACTGACAGTGAAGAAAGTGGCCATGAACCTTCAGACAGCAGGCGTGGCCTGTCCAAGCCCATCTTAGCCCTGGGGGAAGCTGGAGTCAGAGCACAGTGCACCAGGCTTCGTTGCACTTCTGGCGTGACCAGGGTGTGCACAAGACAGTGATACACCTCACTTTGCTGGAACCTTCCAGCAAGCCTGGAGGAGGGTACAGTTACTACATCCTCTTTGCAGATTAGGAAAAAGAAGCACTGGAGGACAGGGGGACAGACGTTTGCTAGGTGTCTCTGATGTGCTAGGGCAGTGAAGACACAGGGCTGGGCGCTGTCACCCTGTGCCACCATGTCAGGGCTCAGCACAGAGCCCCGATCCCAGGCCCCTTGTCCCCAGGCAGCTTTTCTGGTCTGGGACACAAGGCCCCTGGGCTGGTAAAGGACAATCTACCCAACTAACTTCCACCATCCCCACCTCAATGGTTCCAGAAGAGCTGTGTCCCCGACCTGCTCCCTGAAACTCCGCGAACCTGGGCTGCATCCTGGGGCCGCAGAGAGGAGGGAGGGGCCACACACAGGTGGGCTGGAGAGAACTGGGACGGGGTGGGGAGGTGAAGAGGGGCAGGGATCAAAGTTTGCGTGGAGGCGTGAAGGCTAAGCGGGGATAACCTGAGAAGAGATGGACCGAGGAAGGTGTTCTAGATGGATGAGAAGGAAGAGCGCGCGGAGGAGGGAGGCATGATGCAGGACGATGTGGTGAGGGGCCTGGGGAGGCCGGTGGGGGAGCCGGAGGCTACACCTCGGAGCAGTGGACACAGCAGCAGCCCCAGAGCAAGAAGAGCCTTGGGTAAGGCTGGCTATGGCCAGTGTCACCTTGCTAGAGCCGGCCATGGGGCTTTGGCCAGAGCAGCAATGCGGCAGCACAACCGGGTCTGTGGACAAGAAGAAAGCGGGGTGCTGCTGGGCCCCAGAGCCCCCAGCCCACCTGGTGCTGCTCAGTTCCCAAGCCTCCAGCCCTCAGGAAAGGAGCCTGGGCTTGCTTGGAACAATCCCAAATCAATTATACATCTTAATCAAATAGTGGCAAATCTTTAATTGAAACCAATCATGGATCTGCATTCTCCTCCCTCCCAAAGAGCTGTGCTTTTGATTGAACAGAAGGCAGACGGCATAATATCCCACCCAAGGACTCGGGGTCCTGCCCCAGCCCCCCCTCCCTGCTCCCCGGCTGCAGAAGATAGGCCAGCAGGGAGGACTGCAGGCTCCCAGGTAGGCCTGGGGTTCAGGGCTGATGTGCTCTGTGTTCCCCCGTGTGGTCCCCAGAGGGCAGAATGCTCTCGGGGGCACTCCTGATATGAGAAGAGGCTCCCTGATTGCGGGAGCTGTCCCCCCCGGGCCTAGGCTGGGTGTTACTGTCTCTGTATGAATGAATGAATGAATGAACAAATGAATGAATATCACAGGGCCTGGACGTGCTGGCAGGGCCTCCCTGTGGGAGCCTGCAAGTGGCCAAGAAGTGGGGAGGGCTGGGAACCCCAGCCTCGGGACCTCAGGCCACTGTCACCTCTTTCTCCCACCCCAGTCTTAAGCACCCCACACGCCAGGGGGTACAGCTCCCAGTCACTTTCCATGAGAGGTAAGCAGGGTAGACTGAGTCATCCACCCTTTTGGTAGAAATTTTGGGAGCAAGCATCCCTTTGGCCCTGGCTCTAATGAAGCCGCTGAGCCCCTGTTCCTGCCCAGCCTCAGTCCCAGGCTCACCATCCCCACCCCCTCGGGGAGGCTCTCGAGGCCAGGGGTGGCATGTGTAACCACATTGCGCCACTGCATGGAAAGGGTCCGCTAGGATTCAGCTAGGTGTCCTGCCCATCTAGGGCCTCCCTCAGGACTCTGAATCTTGTCTCCACGGGGAGCCCACCTGAGCCCAAGGAGTAAAGCCTATTATCCAGCACTGTGTCTCCATCCTTGCTTCCACCTTCCTTGACTTCCCAACTCCATATGGTACCAGCGGGACCATCAGTCATGCATCCCGTTTCCCCATCCACCCCAGGGGCCAGGTGTTCAGGGCTGGATAGATGAGGCAGGTGAGGCCAATCACAGGCTTGTGCCAGGATCAATACACTTGGAGGATGTCACTGAAAGATACCAGCACTGTCTTACCTGCCGGATGAAGCCGAGAAGTGGACAGCAGGACCAGGAGCTGCGTGAGGGGGTGGGGAAATTGGACAGCATGGCCTGAGGCCCTGGACACAGCTGTGCCTGGAAGTTAGAGTAGATAGCTCACTTACCTGGAACAATAAAATCTTTTTGTTCCAACCCGTAGGAGTTGGGTTCTGTCACTGTCGTCATAGGCCTCCTACCCAATACGCCATTGAGGGGCTTCTCACCTGATCTTACTGGAAGCTCACGGAGATGTGTATGCCTCGCAGAGCCCAGATGCTGGGCTAGGAATGGCCCTACAGCCCAACGCACATGGTGACGTCCAGCGCCAGCCATGTTGAGGGTGAGGACTGCTTTATAATATCCAAAAACCTGTCACAAATCCCCATAAAAAAGCACCTGCTCTGTCAGTATCCCTGGTAAGATGGAGAAAAAACACACAAAAAATTCAGTAAGCCTCATAGTATCCAAAATCTATAAAGAGCTTATCAAACTCAACACCCAAAGAACAAATAATCCAATCAAGAAGTGGGCAGAGGACATAAACAGACATTTCTGCAAAGAGGACATCCAGATGGGCAACAGACACATGAAAAAGTGCTCCACATCACTGGGCATCAGGGAAATACAAATCACAAACACAATGAGATACCACCTCACACCAGTCAGAATGGCTAAAATGAACAAGTCAGGAAACGACAGATGCTGGCGAGGATGTGGAGAAAGGGGAACCCTCCTACACTGTTGGTGGGAATGCAAGCTGGTGCAACCACTCTGGAAAACAGCATGGAGGCTCCTCAAAAAGTTGAAAATAGAGCTGCCCTATGACCCAGCAATTGCACTACTAGGTATTTACCCTAAAGATACAAACATAGTGATCCGAAGGGGCACGTGCACCCAAATGTTTATAGCAGCAATGTCCACAATAGCCAAACTATGGAAAGAACCTAGACGGCCATCGACAGATGAATGGATAAAGAAGATGTGGTATATATGTATGCAATGGAATACTATGCAGCCATCAAAAGAAATGAAATCCTGCCACTTGCGACCACGTGGATGGAACTAATGGGTATTATGCTTAGCGACATAAGCCAATCAGAGAAAAACAACTATCATATGATCTCCCTGATATGAGGAAGTGGAGCAACGGGGGAGGTTTGGGGGGTAGGAAAGGATAAATGAAACAAGATGGGATCGGGAGGGAGACAAACCATAAGAAACTCTTAATCTCACAAAAGAGACTGAGGGTTGCTGGGGGGTGAGAGGGTGGGGAGAGGGTGGTGGGGTTATGGACACTGGGGAGGGTATGTGCTATGGTGAGTGCTATGAAGTGTGTAAACCTGGCAATTCACAGACCTGTACCCCTGGGGCTAATAATCCATTCTATGTTTATAAAAACTTAAAAGAAATATTTTTTTAAAAAAAAGAATTCAGTAAGCCCTTTAAGTGAATTTGTGTTTTCTCTCTATGAACAGGATCCACTTACATCAGAGGAAACACATCCCATGGACACATGTGAGGAGGTTAATTTTCAGTCCTGAGAAATGCCTGTGCACTTGGGAGGGACATCTCAGCAGCTCCCCACCCCTCTCAGCGTAAGCCTGAAGCTAAATTTCCCAGCTCCTTCGGGGCAGGGTTGCCAAGCTCCGGGAAACTAAGGAATCATGTCACTCTTCTCCTTATTCTGACACGGGCTTTAGCACTCACATCCATATAAGGCCCTTTTTTAGAGTTCCAAACTTCAGGTGGTTTCTGAGGTGCCTTCCCCTCCCTGCTCAACACGCTCGACCCTAGTGCTGCTCAAACTTGGCATGCATCAGGTCGCCTGAGAAAACACGGAAATCCAGAGTCCCAAGCCCTATCCCACACTGGAATTCTCTGGGGTCAGGTGGAGCCCAAGAATTTGCATTCCTAACAAGCTTCTGGCTGACCATGAGCTCTCGCGGTTCATCCCATGTCCTGGCTTCTTCGGTGCCCTCGGTGCCATCCCTACCCCCAACAGTGGTGTAAGAGGGACACTAGAGATAGAGACAAATCACTTTCTGGTTGGAGTCTCCATGGCACAGTGGCTTCCGTGACACTTTAACATTCCCCGGGGAACAGCTTGACCACTTCCCACCCAATACCATGAGCCAAGGCAGCCAGGCTGTCCAGGGTCCCTCCTGCCCAGCCCCCACCCCCCAGGCCTCATCTCTACTCCTGTGCTCCGACAAACATAATTAGCCAGGCCCAAACTCTTGCAATTCCTCTGTCAACTGGGGGTGACAAATTGTTCCCCTCTTTGCTCTGGCAAGTAGGAAGAACAGAGCCAGATTTTCTAGCAAGCATAATGGGCACATGGTGGCATCTCATGGACCAAGTTCACCCCTGCTTTCATCATCTTTCTCCTCTTCTCTATCTTCTTATCCTGAATTCCTCCTTATGAATTCTTGTCTCTTGTCCTGTTTGTCACATACCTCTAGGGGCAAGAGATAAATGACCGAGCAGTGACACAGCAAATATGCCAGGAGGAGGGTCAGAGTGTCCCCGCGGACCCCCACTCTGGAGCTCCTCAGCATCTCGAGCATCCCTTGCCCTCGAGCAGCCTATGATCGCGGGATCTTCTGGACCGAACCCTGGGGAACTTTCCAAGGTTGTGCCACCCTCCTCATTTTATTTTTCTCAAACTTCGGAAATGTCTCTAAGACCTGATCAAACATTTCCCCATCCCGTAGCACACAAAAACACAAAAACCTCCCCCGCCATCCGTTTCACCAGTTATCCGGGGAGAACGAGGAGAGCTCAGCAGAAAAAACAGGGGTGCATTTCATTACCCGAAGAAGACACCAAGAACAGAATATGACTCACAGAGGTCACTGAGTTCTGACAGGCGCATTTTGCAAACAATTACCTGTTTTGTGCATTGTCATAAACTACCACATCTTCCATAAAATGTCCAAATGTCACCGAGGATGGAATTGGACCTCGGGGCCCTATTTCCTGCCACGTTACAAGGCGGTAATTAACTCAGCTCAGAGGTCCTCTTCCTCCCCTGGCACCTCCCAGTTTCGCCCCTTACAGCACTCCTCTCAATAACACCTTACAGCTTCGGAGCTTGAGGACTTTGTCTATAAAATGCTCTGCACCTTTCCAAACATCGTAGCACCCGGCAGGCAGGCAGGCCTTAATTAACCTCCACCCGATGGCACATGGCAAAGGGGTTTTCAGAGGTGCCATCAAAAGAACACACGTTGATATTCTCGAGGAAATCCTGTTCTCCCGGCAACCTTGGGACCCTAGTTCCGTGCGCCTCTGGGAGCCAGTCAATGGCTAGAGAGCCACTAAGCCTGAATCCCACCTGCTAGGAGAAGGGCCCAGGATCTTCCATGACATGTTTGCTTCCCCGTTCCCCATCTTCCTCCACATGCTCCCCACATCCCAGCTTCATGCAAAACCAGGCAGTTCTCTGAAGGTGCCGTGTCCTAGAGGTCTCTGTGCCTTTATCCTTGCTGCCCCATCCCCTACATTTTCCCTTGACAAACCCCCCTCATCCTTCATCAATCTATTCCAACTTTAACTCCTTCAGCAGCCTTGCTCCAAACATCCTCTGTAAACACGAGCCAGGTTCTTCTCTCTCTTGGCTGCTAGAGCTCCACCAAGCCAAGTCATGGCTGAAGGCAAGGAAGACTAATTCCAAGCTCCCAGCTTGCGGAAGGAGTGAGCGTGGCATGGTGGCAAGAGCCCTTTCACCCCCAGTCCCATCACAGAGTTATCCTTGGTGAATACCACACACACAGACTCACACAACACATGTCTATGAATAAATCACACTTTTATCTATTTAAGCAATTGGGGTTCCTTATCAGCTTTATTATTTTAAAATAATAATAATAATAATAAGGTTGCTTTGTGTTTTAAAAAAAAAAGTTATTCTATGAATTTGACACTGACTTCCATGAGGCATGGAATGAAAGCATGGACCATGCAGTGGGAGGGGTCCTGCCGGGCTGCCCGAGGAAAATGCAAAGGGCATTCAGGATAGCATGGTCAAAGCCCTCCCTGCAGCCTACCCCTGGCTCTCGCCCCTTCCCCAGCTCCCAGTAATCACCCCTCCAAACCTTGCCCTTTTACCACGTGTGTTACCCTGGGGATCTTACCAGACCTTGCTGGTTTCATTTACCCCTAACCACAACTTTTCAACATCCTTTACTCAAACTCTCTCCAGTCACCCCCTTTTGAGTGTGTGACCCCCTCCCCACCAGGCCCGAGACCTACATTGCTTACAACCACAGTTCATCCATCTACTCAACCACGAAAAAGAAAAGGATTCGAATCTGTAGCATGCCCACCCGGGGCCAGGTACTCTGTCCTTGTCATCTCATTGGGCCCTTGTAAAAACTCTGTGATACAAGTGTCACCAATCCCTTCTAGAGAGAAGTAGACTAAGGCATAGAAAGGTGGAGTAGCTGGTCTGGAAAAACGTAGCCTTTTTTTCTTTCAATCTTAGAGGGATTTTTTCTAAACACCCATCTCTCCTTGTGAAGCACCATGACTAAGAACCACCCATCCTTCTATCTGACTGCACCAGGAGATTCCTGAATGACGCTCACTTTATGTGAATAATGCTTATTGTAGGGGAGGGTGGTGACAAAATTTGTGGTATTTGTGATTTTTTTCTTTTTGTTTTGTCCTTTTATGTATTGCTTACATTTTTTTAAAATAATGAACACCCATCATTTATAAAAATAATAATGATTCTAAGAAGTTTAAAAATGGGAGTTTCTTATAGTGCACAGTAAATAGAAAGTACACAAGGAGCCCATAAGTATTTCCCTGTCACAAGAGCAGGGCCGGATTGCAAAGTGCAGTATCCATTGACACTTGGATATCAGATACCGGTCCACCCCACTCATTGAAACAGGCAAGTGTTTCTTGCAAGCTTTTATCTGCATCCTACTCATAGGCAACTTCATAAAAATACTTAGGAATTAATAATTTGTGACCTAGAAATTTGCTGGTATCACACACCACAGTCATACTGTATAGCAAGTGTAAACAGTCATACACTTGCTAGTGAAAGTGTTTCTGGTCTATATTTCAGGAAGTAAAAGAATCATTATTTCCTAATAAGCCACAAAGAGCCCCGTGACATCTAGACATGAAGCCCTTCCTCCAGAATATACTTGAAACCCCCTGGAAGAGGTCATGTCCAAAGTCCCATCCATCCAGAAGCATCAGGATTCTGTGTAGTAGAGAGAGGACCTGATGATCTCCTCTCTCAGGCTAAGTCCAATAATGGGTTGTAGGTGCCAGATTAACCAAGGAGAATTTAAAGTTACAATCCAATTCATGGGGAAAAGAGCAATGGTTGATCAGTAATGTCTGCCATGGTCACGGGAGGCACTGGGACAATACAATGCTGGGAGTTTCTCATCTGGTTCCACGTCCTCAGACTCAGGAAACTTAACCAAAACATTTGTTATATTAATTCCTCCAAAGAATTAAAATTGTTCAGAATGTTGCAGGATGGTATACCCCTCCCCAGTTCTCCTTTCCTGCTTTCCTGTGAGCGGCTGAAGTTCAGTCTAGGCATTCGTGTTTTCAGTCAGGTTTAGTGAAGTGTAATTATACACAATAAAATGCACCAACTTTAAATGTACAATTTGGTAAGTTTTGACAAATATTAACAACAGTGTAACCACCATTGTGGTTGAGGTAGATGATAGAGAACTCCATCACCCCTAAAGTTCCCCCTTCCCCTCCTCCCACCCTCCTATTCATCGGTCTGCTCCCTATCACTGTGACTTTGACTGTTCTAGAGTTTTCCATAGACAAAAATAATGCACATAGAATCTTTAGCTTCTTCCTCTTAGTGTCTCTCATTTAACGTACAGCAATTGAGACTCATCCATGTTCTTGCATGTATGAGTAGTTCACTACTTTTCATTGCTGACTCCTGTCCCGTTGTTTGCTTACCCATTCTGTCACCGGTGAACATTAGGATGCCAAGGAACACAGCTGTTGAGTCCTACAGGAAGGGTGTGTTTAACTTCGTAAGAAGCTGCCAAACTCTTTTCCCAAGCTGGGAATTGTTTTTGCATTACCCCAGCAATGTGTAAGCGTTCAAGTTGCTCTTCTTCCTTGTCACCGCCGTTATTATCAGTTTTTTTCCATTTATTTATTAATTATAGTTAGCAGATAGTGGTATCTTGTTCTGGTCTTACTTGTATTTCCGTAATGACAATGCATTGCACGCTCTCTCCTGTGCTTACCTGACATTCGTGTATAATCTGTAATGTAATGTCCATCCAGATATTTTGCTATTTTTATCACCGAGTAGCAAGAATTCTTCTGTATTCTGGATACTAGTTCTTCATTAGTTGTGCGTTTTGCAAATATCATCTCCCAATCTGTGGCTTGCCTTTTCATTTCCTCGATGAGCTCTTTTGAAGAGCAAATGTTTTGCACTGGAAGTCCCTTGACTCTTTCTTGGGTTTTTGGTTTTTTGTTTGTTTGTTTTAGTTTCTGTAGGCTGTGATTTATTTTTAAAATCTTTCCCTAATTAATACAAGGTCACAAAGTTTTTCTCCTCCATTTTCTTTAAAGATTTTATGATTTAAGCTCTTGCATTTAAGTCTGTGAACCATTTTAAGGTAATTTTTTTGAGGTGGAAATAAAGGTGAAGTTTCTTTCTTTGCATATGCATATCCAATTGTTCATCAAGTTATCTTGGGACCGTAGTCAAAACCCACGTGAACATGTATGTCTGGGTCTATTTCTGCACCCTATGTTCTATTCCATCAATCTAAAAATCTGCCTTAATGCTAATACCCCCAATCTTGCTTATTGTAACTTTATAGTGAGTCTTGAAATCAGGTTATGTGAATACTCCCATTGTTTTTTAACTATCTACACTATTCTAATCCTTGCTATTTCTACACAAACTTTAGAACAGACTTACAAATTTCTGCTTTTAAAAATCCTGCTGGGGGTGGCGCCTGGGTGGCTTAGTTGGTTAAGTGTCAGACTCTTGGTTTTGACTCAGGTCATGATCTCAGGGTCCTGAGGTTGAGCCCTTCAGCAGGCTCAGC
>RCUC01165267.1:0-41829 GCA_003697995.1 Taxidea taxus jeffersonii
AGAGGGCGCCCGGGAGGGGAGGAGGACCCCAGTGCGCAGCGCTTCCCTGCGCTCCGGGAGCCCGACCCCCGGCCCTGCCCCACCAGGGCGCTCTCAAGCCCTTGGGCGGGTGGGCGAGCTGTGCCAGAGGTACTCCGGCGGCCGCCGGCTCTTCGTTCCACCCTCTGTCTTCGTGGCTGTCGTCCCCGCCTAGAGTTTCCTGCGGCGCTAGCGCCCCAGCGGAGCGAGCCTGTTGGGCGGCGGCAGCGGCGGCGCCTGGGAGCCAGTGAGGCTCGGCGCGCCCAGAGCCTTTGCCCATGAATGGGACTCCGCCCTGAGCGCCCCCTCCGGGGCCTGGGGAGGCGGCGGCGCGGCGGCTGGGGACGCCCCGTTACCTCGCAGCTCTGAGCGGCCACCCGCGCAGCAAGTTGGGCGAGTTGGCGGCAGCCCGCACCTGCTCCCTGGCCTTGACCCCAGAGTCTGCGCCCAGCTCCGGGGGCGCGCTCTACAGCCTTCCGCCGTCGCCCCGGACTGCCGGGGGGCCCCCGCCTGCGCTCCCGGCGCCAGACCATGGTGGGCAGCTCCCGGCCGGAGCCGCAGCAGCCTCGAGCCGACGTCGCCCGCAGCCAGCCCCCGCCCCGCCCGAGCCGACGCGCGGGGGTTCGCAGCGCGCGGGTCACTTCCTTCCTCGCCCGGGATGGGCTGCGCGGGAGCGAGTGATCGGCCTCGCGTCCGGCGGGTAATCCCCATCTGATCTGCTGCCTGCGAGCTGCGGACTGCCGGGCCGCGCGAGCCTGGGGGGCCCGGGCACCGCGGCGATGACCTGATCCCGAGCCCACCAGGGCGCCCCCTCCTTTCCTCTTCCCTCGCTCCCTCTGAGCCTGTGCGGAGACCGGCTCCGTGCGGCGGCACCGGGCGGACCATGGCGGGGAGCTCCAGTTAAGGCGTGTGGGCGCCGAGCTGGAGAGGACACCTTCGGCATTGCTGCCTTTTGAGGGGGCTTATTTAAACTACTGAGTCATTCCAGATTTAGGATTCCCTAAATAATCACCAACTGTGCCCGTCTTGTGCCAGAAAGCGAGCAGAAAGAGCAAGAGCGCCCGCTCTTGGGACCCCGCGCATTCCCGGCGCTCGCCTCTCGCGGGTTTCTCCCCGAGGGGTGCTTGGCCCTCGAGGATCTCCCTCCCTCCGTCCCTCCCTCCTTCCCGGTTCCTCCTTCCCTCCCCCTCCCTCTCCTCCCGCTCCCATCGCAGCGCTGCTGGCGGGGAGTCGCGCGCACCGCAGCTGGAAACAGCTGCCCCCGCCCCGCGCCCCTACCCCGACTCCGGCTCACGGCTCCCACTTCACGCCTCTCGGAATTCCAGAACTCCGGCGGCCGGCCTCTGGAGAACCGCAGCCGGCACGATGCATTCAGTAGACCTCACCCAGCCGGGACGGACCTCCTAATCTCCAGAACTGCGGGCCGCAGGGAGTTAAATTGCTGCCTTCCTCTCCTTCTCTCTGGCGGTTGGTGGCTTGTTTTCTAAAGGAACGTTTTATTCACTTTTTAGTATTTTCTACCGGGGGCTCGCTACCTGCCTCGGTCCGGACTCTGCTTTGTAAACGGGTTTTATATGTATGTATGTGTAGATATACTTTGGACACCTTACAACGCTTGCGCCTCTCCAACGGGGGCACGGCTTGATGTTGTGGACAACCTTCTTACCCTTCCACTTGGTACTCTGAACGCAGTGTGACCAAACTCCCCACTGCCCCTCGGACACGGATCGCCGTGGGGTGCAAGTTTGGGGTGCAAGAGTCTAGTTAACTGGAAGGCCTGGGACCGCCCCGCCCCCTCTGCCAGCGGTTGGGGAAGTTTACATCTGGATTTTCACACATTTTGTCGCCACTGCCCAGACTCTGACTAACCTTGTGGGCGTCGGGTTTTCTCTACTGCAGCCTCCTCAAATATTAGCACTGCCTCCCCGCGCCTGCCCTGTCCCTCCAGGCCTCCGAGGTCCTGCCCTCGCCCCGGTGGAGCGCGATCCCGAGGGCGCAGTGGAGCCCGGGGCCTGGGGCCCGCGCTGAGCAGCTATGGCTGCGGCGATAGCCAGCTCCTTGATCCGGCAGAAGCGACAGGCGAGGGAGTCCAACAGCGACCGGGTGTCGGCCTCCAAGCGCCGCTCCAGCCCCAGCAAAGACGGGCGCTCCTTGTGCGAAAGGCACGTCCTCGGGGTATTCAGCAAAGTGCGCTTCTGCAGCGGCCGCAAGAGGCCAGTGAGGCGGAGACCAGGTCAGTAGAAGCCCAGGCGGTGGGCTCCCCGGAGCTGACACCTCTCTCCCCTTTTGCAAAGCACCTGGGGGCACCCACCGAAGGAAACCAGGATTCCCCTGGTGTCACTCTGCTCTCCCTTCTCCCTTTAATTTCCAGACGTCTCTCTCTCAGTCACCCTCTGTCAGTTAATAGCTTCTTGTCCCATATTCAGGAAAACACTTTGTATCTCCATGAAACCTCAGTTTGACTAAGATGAGAGCTACATGTATAGATGCTCCTGGTCCCATAAAGCCTGTAGAATCCTTGAGGCAGCGACCATCTCATTCATAGTCTCTCTTTCTCATCCATCCATTTATCCATCCGTACAGTGCTTATACTGCCTGCTGAGGATCCTAATGTAAATAAACCTTCCCTCTGTCTTCCATAACATTTAGCATAGTTCTGGACACAGACACTTTGTAGACACCAGATGAACTTAATTTTTTTCTTTTTCAAACTCTTCCCCCAGGAACACATGATATCGCATCTTTCAGACATTCTGATGGATTCTCACCTCTCCGCTTTCCTGCATGCTCCTTCACTTCTTTTTACACAGACTTCTTTTTCCTATTCTCTTCCTCCAGGACTCTCCTGGTTTCCCAGATTCTGCTCATTAAGTTTTCTGCCCTATTGCTCCCATCCTTTGCACACTCACAGTTTCTTTTGGAACATAAGGAAACAGCATAGTATCTGCAATTTGGCCTATGGGAGTGTGAAAAGAACTACAAAACTTTAGACTTATCTGAGATTTTCTTGTTAAGGCCTTTCTGAAGTTGATTCTCCTCTTTGTCCCTAAACTCACCTGGTTGGTCTTCATTGTGATCTTTATTTACAAAGGGTAAGTGGATACCTTGAGTTTCAGGGTGCTTATTCCCCACCTCAAACCAGGCCAGTCTGAGAGAATGAAAGTGAAAATTGCCCAGATTTGTCCTTCCACTAGACTTTGTTGATCCTTTCTGGGTGTGGCCTGCCGGGTCCTTTGCAATCTGGAGGTACTCACCTCTTGGTGTGGTCAACTGACAAGAAATATGGCCTAGAAAGCTTGCTCAGTGATCAGTTGGCTGGTTTAGGTCAGCATTTTTGCACTTCTGTGATGCTCTCCTGGGTTCCAGGAATGAAATATGGGCTAGGGTCATTGGGGTGAGGAAAACATTTGGAAAGTGTGGATCAGTGAAGCTCAGAATTAGCGTAGAAATTTAGGATTAAGTATTATGAAGAAACCATCTCATTTTCATTTTTCCCATGGGTTTTCATGACACGATATACTTCACAGTAGACTCCTTCTCTTTGTTTTGTTGATGAATAGTAAATTTCGGGAGTAAACGAAAAGATCCTGATCCCAACGCAAGAGCTACTAAATATCTGTTAGTTCACATACAATTGATCTAGCCTACTAATTTCATAAAGTGAAGCTTTCTATGAAAACTAGGGTTCAATATTTATAGAATATATAATTCATATTAGGGGGAAATAAAATCCCTTGTATTGTTGTGCAGGGATCATTTGTGGGTCATCTTCTCTAAGGGCTTACGTGGTCTACAAGGAACTTCAAGGTTCTGAATTGAATGTAACTCTTATATTTGAGTCATTGAAGTATGTTCTTGTACTCCAGTTGAGATAATTAAGTGATATTTGTGAATAGATCCCACTCAGCTCCCTCAGTTCTAAACAAGGCAGTAAAAATGATAGGTGGGTGATATTTGTGAATGGGTGAGCTGAACCCACTTGATCTTTGTGGAAGTTGATCTGGACATGAACAATTTGCAGGGTTTAATTTTACATGGGGGACATTACTTCCTGTGGCCCTTTCCTTAGCATCTCATTAGAAAATAGAATTTGAGGGAATTGCTGAGTTTGTTGTTTTTTCAGTGTTCACTTAATCCACTCCTCTTTTTCATTTACTTAGTGTACATCTTGGCAGAGAGAATCCTGGCTGGTGACTTCTTTTGTTTAGCTAAAGTCTCACAATAATGTGGCTGAGAGATCCCAGGCCCAAGGCGAGGCCCACAGGCATGCATCTGTATACCACGGAGTTCAGTTTGGTTTGAAGCTTAGCTTAGAAGAATGGGAGTATGGGGTGTGGAAAAAGATTTGGAAAGATGTTAGCGTGCTATTATCGCTACTAACAAAGCCAAATAATTAGTCTGTTGATTTGCTGTCAGCAACCATGATTCACATAGCATGGGATGAGCCTATTTATAGAGAGATAGCGCCTTCTACATCTCAATTCCAGAGAGGATTCTTAAACTGGATTGGGAGGAAGTTGCTAAACACCAAAAAGAAAAGCTATTTGAGGGAACCTGTTTTATAAGCATTTGATGTTACCTTCACGTAATAGTTCAGTTATTCTTGAAGTCACTTGCCCTTCTAAGTCATACACTAATGAACTATAAACTGAGTCACAAATGGTAAGAAAGTGGTGAAGTGGAATCACTTGACCTGATAAAGAATTTCCACTCTGAAATTCTGTCGTTGAGACACACATTCCATTGACCAGACTCTCCAAGGGAATGAAGCTGAGGCAGTGAAACTAAATCAGATGTTGGATAGGAAAGGCCACAGTTGTTTTTCTGATTTCATGGCTGACATATTGCCTCTCAATTTCTTGTCTTCGTTCACCAAGTTCTTTTTTTTTTTTTTTTTAAGATTTATTTATTTATTAGACAGAGATCACAAGTAGGCAGAGAGGCAGGCAGAGAGAGAGGGGCAAGCACGCTCCCCGCTGAGCAGAGAGCCTGATGCGGGGCTCGATCCCAGGACACTGGGATCATGACCTGAGCCGAAGGCAGAGGCTTTAACCCACTGAGCCACCCAGGTGCCCCACGTTCACCAAGTTCTGATATGTATAAGGTTGAAACTATATAAATACAGTGGGAATATGGAAATTACATAGTAAAGGTTTCAGATTTCAAAATCATGCATGATATTGCACAATTAAAAAATGAGAGGTGATAGTGCAGGACTTCACATCACGCAATTTCAGTGTCATGGTTCACGTCATCTGCTTTAATGATGCTATCGGGGGAGCACAGTGTGGTGGCTTATCCTGGGATGGTGCAGCAACCGCCTGACTTAGATGAGAAAACCTAGAATCAGGGCAAGTTGGTGGTTTATAGAAGGTTATGTGTAGCTAGATTGGGGCAAAATTGGGACTAGAACTAGATCCAGTCGATTTATCTTGCCTGTGGTCTTCACAACACTGACAAAAGTAGTATAAGAAAACTGGGTGCCCATGGGTGCCTGGGTGGCTCAGCTGGTTGAGTGACTGCCTTCGGCTCAGGCTCAGGTCATGATCCTGGAGTCCCTGGATTAGGCTCCCTGCTTGGGGCGGGGGGACTCTGCTTCTCCCTCTGACCTTCCCCTTCTCTTGTGCTCTTATTCTCTCTCTCTCTCAAGTAAATAGATAAAATCTTAAGAAAAAAAAGAAAACTGGGTGTCCAGTTAAAGGATGGAAGTAATTTTGTAGATTTTGCATTTGTTTTTACCATTAGGGATTGCTGCTGCTGTTACTTTTGTTATTGTTGTTATTATTATTATTATTATTTTGTAATTAGAACAGGAATAGTGCAGAGTACAGGAGGTAACTGGTAGAATAGGCTAAGTTAGGCAAATAGCGTTCTAAAATGACCGTCCTATAGCTAGCATGCATTGTAGCAATACACCGAATAGTGAAGACATACAGACAGTGCAGGAATAGGTAGTTTCCTAGACACTGCATGGATTGTATGTAGCTCTTTGGAAATGAGATGTTGTAGACCTTGAACCGGCAGGTTGGCTGAAGTCATCAAATCATAAAAAAGCCTTTAGAATATTTGTGTTTGTGTACGAGAAGGGAGCATTCTCATATTGTTATTTGAGTCATTTTTTATGTGTGGAATGTCTGTACGGGCCAGGTCTGCTGAAAATTTTGCTAACATGTTGACACCACTTTTTTTTTTTTTTTTCTGCATTTAGGCTGCTAGTATATCCATGTGAATTACACAGGTCATTCATTTCCAACATTGTTTCTACTTTTGAGTAGAAACACCTGTACAAATGGTTGACTCCAAAAGCATTTCTGTTTTGATTCAAGTTACTGCAGGTAATTATAGCATTCACAATCAAGAAAGGGAAAAGTGTTAACTCTACTCTCAACTCTCAGAATGTTGGAGAGGCCATGAACCTTGAAGGTCATCCAGTATCACACTTTTATTTTTCAAATGAGAGCCCTCCAGAAGGCGGAGTAATGAGATAAGCCTAAATCTATGTATTTTATGTGATTTTAAAATTTTTATTATTTTTCTATATCATTTAATTCCTTCCTTTAAACCAAAGCCTAAAAAAAAAAAAAGCAATCAGGAAAAATTCCTGGCCTAAAAAAATTAGATATTTTGTATGACTTAATTATTTTGTTTCCTAGGCCCCTCCCTTTTAAAAGTGATGTAGTCTATTTACACTGAGTGGGTAAAATAAATAAGTGGCTATATCTTCTACTAATTTTTGTTGCTTTTCATTTGTCTTAATTTTCTGAGCCCTTATTTCTGCTGTTATAAAAATTGTGGTTATTAGAAATATTTTAGTATCCTTCCAACTTGTTTTGGTAAATGTATAGAATTTACCAGCACACTCATTCAACATTTTACTGTCAAAACACATCTTTTTACAGAGACGAAGAAAACATCACAGAAAATAGAAACTTCAGTGAGAAAATTGATGAAAAGGGGGAAATAATGCTTAATCATGGCATCTATGGAACATAAATTAGATTTTTATAAATTGAAATACTTCTGGTCAATATATAGATCAAGAATAGTTTCAGGATGACAGGTGATACTTTACGTTTATAGCAAGTACTTTTATTGTATTTTCTTTTTTAAAAGCCTGACAAATGTCTCAACTACAAAATCGGCCTAAATAAATGCTATTTGGCTTGATGTCTGTTAAAACAAAACAAAACAAGCTTTTCTCTTCAGAAACCCACCCTAGGATTTAAACTGATTGTGTGTGTGTGTGTGTGTGTTTTAATCCTATTTTCTCTACAGCAATGCATTCTCCTCAACAAATTAAGTTTCCATTGTAAGAACATTTTAAAATAGCAGGTACTGTGATCTCTTGATTTCTTTCATCCCACAGAGATCTCATCAAGCCATAACTCAGATTAAGTCTTTAAAGTTTTAATGAAGTTGATATTCTTGAACAGAATTAGAAAAACAATTGATGCAGGAAATGAAGCAGTCTCTGTATTGAGGAAGAAATAGGATTTTTTTTTTTTTTTTTTGGTAATAGGAATATTTTGGAAGATCTTTAGAAACTAAAGCTTTGGCTTATAAAATTTTATGTAGGAAAAAGTACTGGCCTTACTAGTATAGCACTACATTGCTTCTCTTCTTGGTGAGAGCATATTTATGCACGAGTACTACAATGTGGATTTGGTTTGGGGCATTCGTTAATAATAGTTTACTTTTTTCTCTTCCTTGAGTGCTTCATCAAAATGTGTTTGCTGTTGGCTTTTCCTCCTGGAATTATTATAGATTTTTTATGAGGACTCTCAAAGACAACCTCGTTAGACAGAGGGGACCCAGTTAATTTACTACATTTTGGATTCTATCTGATGGCCTACCCATCGAACCATGGAGTTTACCTGTTCTTTAAAGAAAGATTCACCATATCGAAAAGGCTCTCAAGCCAAGGCCACCTTCTAAGCATCTATAAAAAGGAGGAGGCTTAGATACAAAAGGTCTGTGAATGAATTCTATATAATGATAACTTTTAATAATAGCAATTATTTTTGACTATATGACTTCAGGATTTACAGTTTCTTCACAGCTTTTGCCCCTTTGGTTCTTTGTAGCAATCCACTGATAACGGTTAGCCCTGTCTTCGTTATAAGAAAACTATGCTTCAAAGTGGCAGGGGGCCTTGTCTGGGTTCCTGGAGTCAGGACTTGGCTAAGCTGTCACCTGACGACCCCCCCCCCCCCCCCCCCCCCCCCCCCCGCCCCCCCCACTGCAGGTTATCTCTCTTTATCGTTACTATCTTGAGCTAAAAAGGCTGACTGTGATTGACTCAATTTGACTTTAATCCAGGAAACTCTTGTTGGGCGAGTCAGAGAAAGAGTTCAAGGAAATGGGGAGTGTGATGATAGGTTTGCTTTGCTCTGTGTGGGATCTAGAGCTCCCAGAGAGGATCTTGAGTAGGAGGAGGCTTGAAGTCCAAAGACTGGTGGCTGGTTATTATGTGCTGGTCCCAGCCTCCTGGCTGGGCTGTCTCTCTGCATGCCTCAGAGATGTCAAGGGGTGTCACTTGGGGCCCCCAAGGCCTCACTGGGAAACTTGGGTCCAGAGGGGCAGGCTTTCTTGACTCTAAGCATAAACAATTGCTTCAGATGTTTACGAATGTAAAGAGGTTAATACCAAGGTCAGGAGAGCCCTGTAGGATTTAGTCTGCCTGTCCTGTCTTTTCTTGCCTTGTCTTTTTAGTTACTGTTTAAGTGATGATGTAGCAGAGTGATTAAGTACATGGACTTTGGTGTGGGATCTGAATTCAAATTCTGGATATATTGTTTGTAAGAACTTGAGGCAACTTTGTCAATATCTTTGAACCTCTGTTTGCTGATTTGTAAAATGGAGGTATTATCTCTAGCATTTGGTTATGATACGTTTCTCTGAGGAAGAATCATTTAAGCTGAGTTCTGAAAGATAGGGCAGGCAAAGAGGGATGGAAGAAAGTTTAAGGCAGAAGATAACAACTTTCTCATGAAGATTGGGGTGAGAGGAAATTGAGTATAGATTGAATAATGAGAGCAATGGTACAAGTAATGTTGGAAAATCTAGCAAGGGCTGAGTTGTGAGGGATTTTGTATTTTATTTTATTTTTTAAAAGATTTTATTTATTGGGGCGCCTGGGTGGCTCAGTAGGTTAAAGCCTCTGCCTTTGGCTCGGGTCATGATCTCAGGGTCCTGGGATCGAGCCCCGCATCAGGCTCTCTGCTCGTTGGAGAGCCTGCTTCCCCCTCTCTCTGTCTCTGCCTGCCTCTCTGCCTACTTGTGATCTCTGTCAAATAAAGAAATAAAATCTTTATTTTTAAAATAAAATAAATAAAGAAATAAAATCTTTATTTGACAGAGATCACAAGTAGGCAGAGAGGCAGGCAGAGAGGGGGGAAGCAGGCTCCCTGCTGAACAGAGAGCCTGTTGTGAGGCTGGATCCCAGGACCCTGAGATCATGACCCGAGCCAAAGGCAGAGGCTTTAACCCACTGAGCCACCCAGGTGCCCCAGGGATTTTGTATTTTAATATAGGATCCATAAGAGTCAGAAATAGGGGGTGATATAATGTGACTTGCGTAGTTAAATGGACACTCTGGCTTTGGAGAGAAGAATAAATTATAGGAGAGCCAGAGTGGAAGTTAAGGAATCAGAAGGTGGCCAAGGCATAAGTCTGGGCCAGCAGTTCTCAAAGTGTGGTGCAGAGGCCCTGAGAGCTCCTTGAAAACCTTTCAGTGGGTCCACATGTTCAAAGTTATTTTCATAATAACATTTCCCAATACTGATTATTTACCCTTTTCATTCTGTCACACTGTCCAGTGGAGTTTTCCAGAGATTAGACAATATATCCACAATCATTGGGAAAGGTTATTGAAATTTTCCTCCCTTTTCTACCACATATCTGGGGGAGGCCAGGTTTTCTTTATATTCTTCAACCACAACAACATATTGCAAGAGATTAAATGCAGAAGCACTCTAAGAATCCAGGTGATTTCTGTTAAGCCAGGCATTTATTTATTTATTTTTATTTTTATTTTTTTTAAGATTTTATTTATTTATTTGACAGACAGAGATCACAAGTAGGCAGAGAGGCAGGCAGAGAGAGAGGAAGGGAAGCAGGCTCCCCGCTGAGCGGAGAGCCTAATGCGGGGCTGGATTCCAGGATCCCAGGATCATGACCTGAGCCTAAGGCAGAGGCTTTAACCCATTGAGCCACCCAGGCGCCCCTAAGCCAGGCATTTAAAATATTTGCAAGCCTACAAACTACTTTTTCAAAATTTTTTTTTAATTTTGGAAATTATAGCTATGTTTTATTGAAACACTATATTATTGATATTTAATGGGCTTATTGTTTTTAATAAGTATTTGAAAAATTTTGTTGTAAGTTCTAAACATGGTAAGCATTAAATAATATAAGCCACATAAACACAAGCTTTTGGGAGTACTCAGTAATTTTTAGGAGTGCAGAAGGGTCCTGAGACCGACAAGATTAAGAACCACTGGTCCAGGCTATAGGTTATATTGACTTGAAACCTTCTGGCAGTCACAGATGGTTATGACAAGAGGAGTGGGAGGTAGAATGAGCAGAGCCTGATAATAGGTAGATTTGAATGAAGAGCATATAAGGTGCTTGGATGATTTCTGGCTGAACAATTCAGTAGTGGGTGGGACCTTTGCTGAGATGGAGGGGATCTAGGGGAGAAGCAGGGTTGGTACACATTGAGTAATACCATTCCCAAACTACAAAGCACTATAGAATGCTAAGGTGAAAATCTGAGTCATCATTTATTGTTAATAGTTTTACACTATGATGAGGATCCTGATTGCCCATCTGTATAAGGCTATCTACTTCATCCTTGAATTGTCAAGGAAACTTCGATTTTATTAAAGTATTCAACCTCCACCATTGATCTAGAACTACTACCTTGCAAGGGTAATCCTATAAGCAAACACATTTTGGGCAAGGAGAAATATTCAAGACAGTAGAAAGCCTTAGTAATTTTTCCAGTCTTTTAAAATTGAAACAAAATGTTTGGTAGCTAGTAGGCTTTCAAAGACCTTTAACCTGGTTCAGTCCTGAATATGTCCTAAATGTGGCTTTCATATGTGTGGCACATAGATGGATTTCACGTGTGAGTTTAAGCCAAGTTCATTGGTCTTTGCACAATCAAGTGAGCCTGGAAAGACAAACTTTGTGAAGTCTTCCTTATTTTAGCTGCTCAATGTTAGTCATTTTATTAGTTTGTGATATTTATGTATCTCCTGGCTCCCTGCTTCTAATTGTTAGTTGCTACTGCTACTGTTGTTAGTGTCTCTTAGTTAGAGTTTAAGTGTCTACGGTCTTTTAAAATGACTTCTCAGGGGTCAGTAGAGAGAGCCCTAAGGCCTAAGACCAAACCTGGCTTTCTAGAGGAGAAGAATGATACAAGACAAGTGGGATCTGTAGTGCAATCACAAAATGTTAGAGCTTAGAGATTATATAGGCCAGCAGTTCTCAGCATAGCTGCAAAATGAAATCACCTGTGAATTTATAAAATGTGCTAATACTGTACACCCAGCAAATATGAGTTACTTTGTCTGATACCTGGGGCCCAGGTATCAGTCGTCAGTTTTGTTTGCTTGTTTTTAACCTCCTAGGTGATTCTGAAGTATAGCCAGGGATGAGAACCACCAAGTGTTCCAGTCCCATCATCTCATATCTTGTGGTCCTTAAACAAAAGGCCATTATTTTATTCATTAAAGCCTTTAGGAACCATTCATAATCCCTAGAAACTCTGTACACTAAATTATAATTATGATCCTTTCTTTTTGCTTATTGTTGAATCTTTCAAGTGTTCAATGGCATCCAAAATCTGTGCCACATAATGTCTGTGTGCTTCTTCTTTCTGGCCAGCATCTGAATTCCTATAGACAGGAGCTGTGCCCTGTTCCTACTAGTTTTCAGTGCCTAGCATCCTGTCGCTGTCACTGTAATTCCTCAGTCACTGGTGAAGAAGTGAGTAAATGACATACAGACTCAATGAATCTTATCTTTACAGCAAGCCCCAGAGGAAGAAGGGTTCTCCTTAGTGTCTCCAGTTGTCACAAAAAGATGCTGAGGTCTAGCCAGCCTGGGTGGGGCTCCTCAGGTTCACAAGTCTGGTTAGGAGTACATAGATTGTGGTTTCAACTTAGGTTTGTTTTTCCTAGTCTATTTTTTTCCCACTCTGCCAGTACTGGAAATGGATCTACCCACCCTCCCTCCCTCTCTCTCTTTTCCTTCCTCCCTCTCTCCCTTCCTTCCTTCCTAACTCTCTTTCTCCCTTCCCTTCCCTCCCCTCTCCTATGTTCCCCTCCCCTTCCCTTCCCTCCTCCTTTCTTTCTCTTTTTCTAAAACATTTTTTATTTTTAAGTAATCTGTACACCCAGAGTGGGGCTCAAACTCACAACCCCGAGATCAAGAGTTGCATGCTCCAACTGAGCGAGACAGGCACCCCTGGACTGGTTTGTTCTTTGAAAAAAAAAAACAAGGAAACTCTATGAAAGGACATCTAAGGGCCTTTTTAGCTTGCAAGGTCATTAAATAGCTCCCCTCCCTGCAGGGGAAACAGTCGTGACTGGGGACATGACATACTCATCTGCTCCCTGCTTTTTTACTTACATAGGAATTATACAAACTATTTTCCTAGTGTGCTATTTAGGATGTTCCTAACTGCATCTCATGGTTTAATTACCGCAATGTGCTATCAAACATATCTTTGTTTAAGATATTGGTCTTTTTTCTTTTGACCCCAATTTAGGCCCATTCTGTTCCCTCAAGGATTGGAATTAAATCCAGTGTGCTACAGTGTTGAAGATTTTTTTAAAATGTAGGGTCCATGGGCACCTGGGTGGCTCAATGGGTTAAGCCTCTGCCTTCAGCTCAGGTCATGATCTCAGGGTCCTGGGATCTCATGGTCCTGGGATCCAGCCCGCATCAGACACTCTGCTCGGCAGGGAGCCTGCTTCCCCCTCTATCTGCCTGCCTTCTGCTCTGCCTATTTGTGATCTCTCTCTCTCTATCAAATAAATAAGTAAGATCTTTTAAAAAAATCTAGGGTCAAAAAGGGGATTGAAATGAAATATGAAAGATTCAGGAGAGAAGAATTATGAGCTTACTTAAGTTATTATAAAAAGGAAAAAAATAAACATTTCCACAAGATATTTTTTTATTGCTACTGGTGACTTAAACATTTTATTTTAATTTTGAGAATTCAAAAGATGACCCAGATCACCTTCACAGTGCCCTAGAATCAGATAATACTCCTCAAATAATTAAGAACCAGGGGCAAAATTTAAGTAGGTACCAACAGTAGGGATCCATATTCAAATTATGTGGTTAGAATGAGCATTAGATTCTGTTTTTAGATAAATAGCTCTAGCTGAGCTGTTTACATAATATCCATTTCATATGTGATATTCTGTTGGGGAGAAGACTTTAAGAAAGGACAGCCACCCAGTATCACATAAAGAGATTGGAACAGAAGATGTTATCCAGGTCTGAGTAATTAATAAAATATGATGGAAAATAAGGATGATCTCACATTTCAAGTTTCCCACTATGGAGTTAAAACTATGCTGTCATGTTTTACTGTTTCAAGGAGGACTGTGGTGGAATTTTGCAATGAGAGTGTAGTCCTGAGGTGAAGAGTGAGTGACATATAAGGCGAGAATGGCCCAGACGTCCAGAATTCTAGGAAAAGAAGTCATGTTGATAGAAACCCAGGCTTTTTCTGTAGTCTTTTCCTCATGGGGTACTCCCCTGAGAGAATGGAAATTTTTTTTCTTCTTCAGAACGGTGGACAGGACATCTGCTTGCCTCCTTGCTGAGACTGTCTCCCTGTCAGGTCTCAGGGCCATTTTTGCTTTTGCTCAGGAAAGTAGTCAGCAGCATCTTGGCTGGGCTACCTTCATGTTTTGCAGCTCCAAGAAGGAAACTCACTTTGAAATGTTGCATTTCCTAGTTTTTCCACAAAATGTCCTTGTTTGAGGTTCCTGAGCTGCATTTTCTGGTTTACTACATGGATTCTCGAGTTAGTGTCTTTCATTATGACTCGCTAATGGGACTACCATCTTGGTTGGGAACCTGAAAATAGAGGTTTCTTGGCCCACTTCTTATTTTCACCTAAACCATAGTGCTACCCACTCTCATTCTCATGTTGAGCAAGCATATTCAGTCCAAAGCTTCTTTCCATGGGGCTGATGGGTATACCTGCAAGGGCTAGAGAATAGCAAAGTTCATGCACCTTGGTTCATTACTTGAATTCAAGAAGTGCCTGAAATTCTGATAAAAGAAAAAAAAATCTTGTTAGAATTGGTACTTTGTTTAGTACTTTGTCTCATGTTGTTACATAACCACATTTGAAGATGAGTATCTGTGACATCTGCCTTGGGAGGGAGGTGTCTACCTAGTGGGGTATAGAACTTAAAGTATTGATGGGTTTGAATTGTAAAACATCAGAGCTCATTACAATCACCCACCTTACAGAGGAGGGAACTGAGACGCCGAAGGGGGAAGTCAGGTCGTACAATCACTAAAAGGCAGTGAGGACTGAAACTCAGCATGAGCCTATGCCTTACTGTCTCCAGGCGTACATTGTTACTGCTGGTAAAAAGATCTGTCTACCTGTTTTTTTTTTTAATTTTTTAATTTTTGTCTTTTAAAATGCAATTTAAATGTGGGTCGTTGCTTTTAAATAACTACAATCAAGTTATACTGCCAGGTGCCTTTATGATACCTGTTTGTCATGGTGTTGGGCCCAGGATTCAGCAATATGAGGAAGACCCTGTTCTTTTCCTTTAGGGCAGGGTATAATTAAGATTTTTTTTTTTTAAAGATTTTATTTATTTGACAGAGAGAGACATAGTGAGAGAGGGAAGGAGAGAAGCAGGCTCCCCCTTGAGCAGGGAGCCCGATGCGGGGCTCGATTCCGGGACTCTGGGATCATGACCTGAGCTGAAGGCAGATGCTTAACAACTGAGCCACCCAGGTGCCCTATAATTAAGATTTTTAAACTCTGGCTAGATTTGTATTACTGTGTTCCAAGTAGTTTTGTTGTGTCCTTTTGGACAGTTTCTCCTTTAATGTCTATATTTATATTTTATAAAAAAAAACAATAATTCCTTACTTAAAAAAATTAGCCACAATCTTTCTTTTACAAATACTTGTGTGGGTTCAAAGCCTGGCTGAAGGCATGCTATTTTATTTACATGATGCCAACACGAATAAGCTGGACAATCAAGGTTCTTTCTTCATCCCCCCTCACACAGTGGTCTGTTTAACTACAGCATTGCTGATTTTCATGGAATAGCTGCCACATCATCTACTCATTTGAGTTCCTTTTGTTTATAGTTGTTGTTTCTGTTTTTTCCATGAAGCAAGACCTTAACCTCTACACCTATCTTTGACTTATCCCCAGACGGCTCCTCATTTATCTACCCTGCTACAGTACTGCCCACTATTTGACGCCCAGCTCAATTCTCATCTCTTCTGCTAGATCTTCTCAGATCCTCCTGGATAGAATGAATCACTGCCTGCCCCAGGCTTCATTTGGCTCTGTACCTATATTGCTGTCTGCAGTTCAGTCTGTCTTGTCTTGTAATTACTGTCTAAGTACCTGTCTCTGCCTTTGGAATCTGAGTTCCCGTAGGAAAAAGGCCATGTCATGTCAATGCTCTCTCCATAGTAGGTGGTCAGAAATAACTCATCAAAACAAAATGAATTCCATTGGTGACTAATGTGTTCATGGCATCAATACTAGTCAAGCTCCAGCAGAATTTCTGCACAAATGTGAAAAGGCTGAGCAAGAAAAGGAATTTGTATTTTAGACTACTATCACTTTACTTTTATTTGATGTTAAAATAAAAAAATCATCAGTCCATTTTCATTTGATATATAGCATTAGATACATACTAAAAATATCATGTCTTCCCTTCCTCTTCAACCCAAATCCCAGTTGCCACCCCTGTTTCACTAAGTATATACTTTTATCCATCCCTTCATCCACAACGTAACTACTTATAAAGGGGGAAGTTCTATAGGAATGCTAATAGAGGGAGCATCTTTATATTAATTTATATCTTTGACCCAGAAACCGAGGGGAGGTAGGTGGTATAGCCAATTTGGAAGGGGGCCCATTTCTATTTTAACTGGCTTTGGCTTCTTAACAGTAGGTTAATGAAGAATAACCTTTGCCATTGATTTCAAATTCAGTCATGTTTGGTCCTTACATTTACAGTTGAGACCAACAAGTCATTTTAGTGTTAAATACCCTTGAGGAAACGTATTCACTCTGGTTTCATTTTCCTTGGTGTAGCCCTAAGTGATGGAGGAATACAATATTGATTGGGTCTAATGGAAAAGCTTTTTTCTGTCAACTCTTTATTACCTCATTGGCTTTTCTTCTTTCCTCTTCTCTTTCTCTTAAAGCTATTGATAGCAACATTAGATAAGTCTTCTGTGTATGCTACAGTCCTTGGTATTTATTCTTTTGCTTGGTTTGAAACACAGCCTTTTACTTAAGATATGAATAAAAGAGGTCTTCAGTTCAATCTAAGTGTCATAGAAATAACATTGGTTTGGGAGTCAGAGTCCTTTTGACCTTGGGGAAATCTTTTTTTCTTCCCTTCAGCTTAGTTTCCTCATTTTCAGAACAAAAGAGTAATATCAAATGATGTATGTTTTTGGTGTTAGTATTTATGGAGGACAGTTGGTTAGATTCTAAGATTTTAAGATATGCGTGTGTTATGTATAAGAAAATAGCTTAATGATATGCTGGATATGAAATTGTACAAGACTTGGCATTATATTAAATGGAATAGCAAAAATGAACAAATATATTTTATTTAACTGATCTCTTCTATCTTATTTGTTTTAGACTCATTAATTTAATTGAGTACAAATTGACAGCATTTTAAAATTTTCCTTGTATTTTAGTTTTTAGTAATTCATTAGACATTCAAGATAGACTATTACATAAGCTTGGACTTCAGCACTGAAGAAATTTAATAAGATAGTGGAACCATATTTTGTTGGAAATATTGAAAAGTACATTTACTTATTTACTGTCTTCAAAGAGAAGATAACGATACAAAGTAGATAGGAAAAGGAACTCTGATATTGAGTAAAAATTAAAGACTTATTGCAGAATAAGCTAATGTGAAACCTCATATTTCACAACAGTTGTAAATTAAGCAGTGGAAATGTGGTAGGTATAGCATTCCATAGGAACTGGAATTGGAATGTCAGTAGAGAAGAAAGTTGTCCTCATTATCAAGTTTTTATATTTCCCAGAACTTGGACTACACCTTTTTGATACATTTTACACCAAAAGTTAATCAATTAAGGAAGGAAGAAACCAACATTTAGTAAATATCAGGTTTGACATATTCTTAGCAATCATCACATTTATATTATGGACAGTTGGTGAAATATAATTGTGCTCATTAGTGGTAAAACTGTAAGATGTAGAAACAAAGGGCATAATTAAAATTTTGCCTAAAATGAGAGTTTAGAGTTTCTGTGAGTTTCATTTAGGACACCCATATCATCTGTTCTCATAGGTATTATTGATATTTGACCTTTTTCTTCTTTAGTTTTTTCCATTTTTTATCTGTGCAGTATGGTCACAATATGCTTAGAGAAAATGCAGTTTTATCTTTTGAACCACTGATCATGTTACTTAACCAAAAATAAGTTGGCCTGTTCCTTCAATTTAAGGTCTAGCACAAAGTCAGTTTTAATCCTTCCATGAGAAGAAATCTTTCTGTTTCTAAAGAGGATGTCACAACAATTAGTAGGGTCTGCTTTACAGTGTTTATCAAGTACGAGAAATCTTCAGAAAAATGATTTGGGGGCTTCTTACAGGATCTTTTCTTTCTATGTAAATGTGAATAGAGAATGAAAGTAAGTTCTGTTGAATTACTGGCTGGTTTACTGTTTGATTAGAACACAGAACTAATAAAGTCATCTCTTGAGTTTAGTCTTATGTACAACATGGTTATTATTTTATGCTAAAAGACAAAACCTAGTACTTGACACATAAGTGTCACATAAAATATATTTGTCAAATGAATAATCTTACCAATGACATAGATGTAAGAAGACTAGTAAAGGTAGTGAATTTACTAGTAATAACAAGGGTAAATACAAGTTATTCCTCCTGGTAGAGAAGGAGAGTAGGGAGTACTCAGTGATGCTTGGTGAACCTCCATAGATAAAATCATCTTCATAGACAAGCTGTTGATCCTTTAGGAGATCTGAGTTTGTCAGGGGGAAGTTTTCTGATTTAGCTCTATACCACATCTTAGATGAAAAAGGACATGGGTAACATTAAAAGCAAAATTGTACTCATTAATATTGTAATTAGAGAGTCTCAGGATTATGGGAGACTTTAATGGTCATGTAACTTACATGATATTTGAATATCTTGAACCTATCACCGTTGTTCCTTTATTTATATTTTCATATATTTATTTGATGCACATCCATTCTCTACTTATAATTTGTCTAGCACTGTGGTGTGGGGCAACAGAAAAAAAAGAAATAGGTCTTCAGCTTGAGGTTGTGTGTTAGTGGCAGGTACAGAACAGTAAGAATTTCACATGTAGTCCAGCTTTTTTCTTCAATCCTTTTAGAGCTCTTGAGTTCTTTTTTTTTTTTTTCAAGATTTTATTTGATTATTATTTGAGAGAGAGAGATTGAGAGAAGGAGTGGGACGAGGGGCAGAGGGAGAAGCAGACTCCGTGTGGAGAGGGAACTGGACTTGAGACTCGATCCCAAGACCCTGAGATCATGACCTGAGCTGAAGACAGATGCTTAATCATCTGAGCCACCCAGGTGCCCTAAGAGTTCTTGAATTCTTAATTTTTTTTTCCGTTTTAAAAAAAAATCTGTGTAGTATGGTTACAATTTATTTAGGGAAATTGAGTTTTCTGTTTTAAACCATTGACTGTGTTATTTCACCAAAAATAATTATGGCCTGTTCTCTGAATTTGAAGTCTAATATAAAGTCACTCTTGGGTTTTTTAGTATTCTAAAAAGGATTTATAGCACCTAAAGTTGACATGACAGATCACAGGTGTGTTGATGATCCTGATTTCCTGCCTCTGGACAAACTTTCAGCTTATTAATATCATTATAGAGGATGTTGCTTGGAATCACACATAATAATCCAGGTTTGGTTTGATAAGCCCAGAGTAAAATATCCTCAGTCTAGATTAGAATTTCTGTGAAGACTTTAGGAGGTCACTTTATCCTTTTGCACAGTAATATTTGGTTAACTGTTCTTGCAACTGCTGTTTTATAATGTGCTTTGAGAAAAGAACTTTATAATTTCACAGTAGGGATTTTATTATTTTTTTAACGTTAACCAAACTCTTAGGATTTTCATAAGAGGTTTTCATCTGCATTCTAAATTAAGTCTCCAGTTGGTCTAGACCTCATCGGGATTGATTTGGGTACTTTTACAGGTAGATTTCACAGCATGTAAGCTATGTGCTCCAGGGCCTTATTGTGTTTAATTTTAAGAGTTCTGAGCCCATCTTTGTTCGTAATTTCACTGTTACAGTCTGTGCACTAATGTAATGAAGAGACATACATTTTACTGGTCTCAAGACAGTAGTCTCTTTTGCTGTCCTTGGGCTCATGCAAGCCCCATTTGTCATTCAGACCTATTTCCCAAGTTAAATTCTCCACCATCTCCTTTATGCACACACTTACTCTGTAGATACCTTTATCATAAAGCTTAAAACATTTATTGAAATTGTTTCTTGTAGTTTTTGTTCTTCTGCTACACTCTGAAATTGACCGCCGGGTTCATGAAAGCAGGGTCGTCTTTGTGACCAGTAGTGTTTGCTGAATGATATCTTTAAAGAGGTATTTCTGGTTTTTTGGTGGTTACTGTTTGTTTGTTTCTTCTTTCTCTGCTATGGTTTCTCCTTGGATGGGTTCATCTTTATTGATTTCATCTTCCTGTTCTATATTTCTGACTCACAGATTGACATCTGAGCTCCTCATTCAAATTTCTAACTGCATGCTAGGTGCCTCCAGGTGGTTCCAGGCATAACTGAAATCCAGCCTCCCTCATCTTGACTTTATGATTAATGTCTTCCTGATCTCAGTCTGCTTTGTATCTTGAGTTTCCCATCTCAGTGAATGGTACTACTTGTGATACCGAGTAGGCACTTAGCAAATACAACACCATTTAGTAGTAGTAGTTCATTGACACCAACCTTCTTGTCTGCCAGGTTGACCCCCCTTATCTTCAATTCATCTCCTGTCTAGTCTCACATCCAGTCATGTGTTTCATGGGTTTGATCCCTGCAAGGCCATGGTCCCTCATTTATTCATCAGACACTAACATGAAGACTTTCTGGGGACTACTAAGGGATAGTAAGATGAATCAGGGACGGTCGCTAACATCGGACAAACTGACAATCTTTGTTCCTCGTTATATTTATCCCATCCCTCCTGTCACTGCCAAGATTTGGAGACTTTTTCTCACAACCTAGAATGTTGTAGCATTTCCCACCTGGTGTCTCCACTTCTCTTTTCCTGACTCCTTGGTCCTAGTTTGCGGCCTCCCCATAAAAGCTTTGTAGTTCCCAGTTGCTTACAAAGGCACTTTTATTTTTTTTTAAAGATTATTTATTTATTGGAGAGAGAAAGTATGTGTGCATATGAGCAAGGGGAAGGAAGAAGGGGCAGAGGGAGAGGGAGAAGCAGACTCCTTGCTGAGCAGGGAGCCCTACAACATGGGGCTCTGAGCCCAGAACCCTACAATGTGGGGCTCGATCCCAGGACCCCAGGATTACAACTTAAGTCCAAGGCAGATGTTTAACTGACTGAGCCACACAGGGGCCCCACTAAAGCACCTGTATGTGGCCTAAAAATGGCTATGGCTTCCTGAGATCTTATTCCATCAGATTCTTTATCCTTTCCGAGTGCATTTACCCACAGCCCCCACAGTCTGAGTGTGGCATTCCCAGGGCGGGGAAGATGAGGATTACAACTGAAGTCATTGTGAGCAGTAAGCATAGGAAGAAATGAATAGAGATGGGCAACCAGACGACTGCATGTTCCAGCAGTTACTCATATTCAAAAATACATGGTACTAAAAGGCTTTTCCCCATCCCTCTATTTTGATACTTCCCAGGTAGTTTGCAATCTAAGCAGCCATTTTGGATATGTATTATGGAAGGAAGAGTCATGGGCATTGGAACGTTTTTCATAAACTAAGGGAACTGTGTCAGTGATCGATTCAGCCTAGGAAAGAGGTCTTCTTTATATGCCTGCCTTATCATAGCACTTTTCTTAGTTTAGGTTAACTATTTTATTTATCTATCTATCTATCTATCTATTTATTTATTTATTTTTTAAAGATTTTATTTATTTATTTGACAGACAGAGATCACAAGTAGGCAGAGAGGCAGGCAGAGAGAGAGGAGGGGAAGCAGGCTCCCCGCTGAGCAGAGAGCCCGACTCGGGACTCGATCCCAGGACCCTGGGATCAGGACCCCAGCCGAAAGCAGAGGCTTTAACCCACTGAGCCACCCAGGTGCCCCTAGGTTAACTATTTTAAAATTGAAATGAGAACCCTAGAATATGATAGTTAAATATAGGTAGTTCTTAGTTCTTTTTGTTACCCAGATATTATGGATGATGATTTTAATGGGACATACAGTGTTCATTTCATCATTTGTTCTTTAGGTTGAATTTTCTGCCATTGTCTAGTGTAATTGTAGCTTGTACCTGACAGCTGTGGTTTATAACCTCTCACAGAAATAATGTATTTTGAATGTAGGTCTTACACTTAACACATTTATTAGAGAATGACTATTTATTAATCTGTTATATCAAGTAAAGACTTAAAATTGATTTTAAGTAGACTCAAAGTGCAATTGATCTAAAGTTTTGTCTTTGGCTTCTTTTAACTTTATGGAATCAATTAAACATTAAGCATCAGGAATGCTTTATTTCCTTTTTAAAATCTAGGATTAAAAAAAGAGGAAGTGCTTATGCTGAAGGGATAGCATTAACATATATGTAAGCTGTTCCCAGACATCCCCCTGAGGAAATACGCAGTCCAGATGGTCCCAGACCTCAGGGAAGAAGCGTAGAATAGATATTGTTAAATTAAGTCTCTTCTCATTTCTCAGCCATTCAGTTCTGTTTCTTTATAAAATTTTCTTCTTTTTCTTTTTTTTTTCCTGTTTGTCTCCCTTTCCTTCTTAATTTTTAACTTCTTCTTTTTTTTTTTTTTCCAGTAATTGGGTATCACAGACATCAGTCTCAAATGAGGGACAAAATTTTGTCACTACTTTATATTTCCTAAGATATAAGGGAACGTTTTCACTCATTTTAGTTTTTTTTTTTAATTTATTTTTATTTTTTTTTTTTACTTTATTTAAGCTTTATTTAAACATATAATGTAACCCCACCACCCTCACCCAACCCCTCTTCCCCCCACCCCCCTCAGTTTGTTTTATGACATTAAGAGTCTCTTTTGGTTTTTCTCCCTCCCGATCCATTTTAGTTTTTTTTTCTATTTCATATATTTCATTTTTTGAAAAACGGAACTTGTAAAATATATTTAGCAAACCTGAATACTTATTTATACAGTATTTCACAGTCTGAAAACATAAAGCAAGATATTTTAAAAAATGTGTACTATCTGAAAAGTGGGAATAAATTTGATAATTTTAATTAAAATCAAATGGTATTAATTTTTAAATTTTTATTTTTTCCTCTATACTACATTTATCTCCAGCTCTTATTCTAGTTATCACTGAATGGAAATTCTGCGTTTATAAGTCACCTATATCCCTTAACAGATTGCATTCTTTTTAATGTGTGGTGTCCAGCTTTAGCCCCCATGACATTTAGTGCAATATCTGGGATATCATTACATTTCACTAGACCCACCCCTCCCCCCAAAAAAGAAAAAAAAATATATGGCATCTGTTTTATGTCAGTTTTTATAACTTCACATATTTTAAATAAAATGCAATATAAATCCTGACATCTTCCAGTTAAACAATTTCTTTTCTGTAGTTGAGATTCTACTACAGTTTTGAATTGTCTTTATTTTGCTTATTTTCATAAACACTTATGTTTTATGTACTGTCAATTATATAAGAGTAGCCACAATCAAATGTTAACGTCATGCCATTTCTATTCTGTTATTCTAATTATTGAAAATAACTATCCTGATTTATTGAAAAGATTAAGACCTAAAATCTATTAAAAATGTGTCAAAGATTAGTTAAGTAGAAGTTGGCTTTTTGAATTAGTTTCTCAATTAAGCCATTCTCCTTCTCCTAACATTAAAAAAAAAAAGATACTGTTGGATGTCTTATCATTTAACAACATGGTAAGATATACTTTCAGTTCATTTGAACCCTAGAATTCTGAGCTTCTGAGTAACTCCTCACTGGTCTTACACTTGTTACATCTATTCTGTGAAATCACAAAAAGGCCAATTCTGAGATGTCATCTGACTTCTTCCTCTGAGATATCATCATAAAATATTAACCAGCTTTTCTGTGAAGCTTTTCCACAGGCAGGCATGCCAGAGCACATTCTGATTCACAGATAATAATGGGATCTGATTACGATCCTTGGATTTGCAGTGCAGTCATCCCACGTCTGAGACAGGAGCACTGTGGATATTTCTCTATATTCTTTCTCAAACACAGTACAGATCCCTGCTAGCAATTGCCCTTTGTCATATTCATATCATTATTATTCATATTATGGTTACAGAATTCTGTGATGCCATGTAAGGAGCTACTCCAGCCATCTGCGGTGTTTAGAGATCAGGGAGCACCAGGCTGGTTAGTGTCCACCTTACGGAAGATGCAATAAAGTATATAAAGGCACTGACCCTGTGCCTGGAACATTATAAGTGCTCAATGTCCCCTCCCTCCCTCAACGTGTGCCACTTTTGTTTCTAATTCCAGTGTTCTTTGCATTACATAAGATTGTCTCTCTTAGTAGCCTCTTTATTGTGAGTAGATCATAAATGGTTTCATTTTTGCCTTTACCCAGTTGGTCATTTTCAATTTGTGTCCTTTACACACTTCTTTGTTTCTGTGCGTGCATTGCTGTGTATGTAGAAGGAAAAAAAAATTACATAAATCACTCTAATAATGAATGCATCAGAGCCTTCCTTTAATTTTCACACTCTCTTTTATTCTGGATTTCAGTGAATTATGGAATTCTATATTTATATAAATTTAAGCAAATGAAGAAAGTAATATTTGATGAGATTTGAATGTTATTTTGGGGGGTGAGATGTATACTCATTGCATACTTGGGTCATAAATCAGTCAGAACTTGGAACAGATGAGATTTGTGTAGGGAAAAATTAAATGATGAAATAGGACTCAAACAGCCATTGCCACAAATCATATTTAAGATATATTCCCAAGATATACTGTAGCCAGCATGTAGTATGTGTGTGCATGTGTATGTGCATATGTGTGTACTTACACAGTATCAGACATAAACGTGTGCGTAAATGAACTATGACAAAGATAGTGTTGAAAAATCCACATAGCAATATGTATTTAGATCAGCTTAGAACTGTAGAATTAGTTCAAGGAAAACCATGTTCATGGTCAGACTATGTCCCTAAATAGGTGGGTGTCATTGTCATCTATAATTAATTGATTCAGTCAATACTGCAAGCTTACCATGTATTGGTAATTGGACTGAGTAACAGGGAGTTACTCACTTGTCTGAGCCCCAGTTACCTTAACGTTAAGATAATCTAATAAGAATACAAATGAGTCTTTTAGTTCTTAGAGAGAGGGCCTTTGTCCTGGACTCTACTCTGGCTTTCCTCCTGGCTAGTCTTTCTCCATGGAGCAAGGAGTCCAAGGGATGAAGTGTTCATATCCACCTGGAGCCCATGCTTCTTCATTCTATATCACATTCTGGGTATCTGGAGCCCTAGAGTTCCCTACCCAGTACCTAGCTGGGCTCTGTGTGTGTGCCTCTCTCCAGAGTCTGTGCTTCCAAGGGAAAACTGCACCGAAGGGAATATACCCCTAGGCTTGAAGGGTAACCAAGGCTATTTGTAAGAGTTGGGGATGGCACTTGGCCATGTAAGCTTCTGTGTCCACATGAATCCATATGAGGTCCCTAGCAGTGTTGGCTGACTGGAGCCTGGGGAGTTGGAAGAGAAGTCTGAGGTATGAGCTTGGAGGCAATTTCTCCCAGTGTTGTCCTGTTTGGCAAAAGATTCTGAGGAGCCCAAGAAATTTAAGTTTGACTCTTTCTGGGCTTCTGGTTCATTAGGAAGGTATCATTTCAGGATGCAAAGCTAAACATGTTTTATTGAACCTTGACTTATAAATTTAAATATTAGACATATAGTAGGAGAGTCTCCATTTATTCTCCTTGCCCTGGGCCCTACGAATAATTAGGAATGGGTTTGAATAATGCCTGCCTTAGAAATGTATTTCAGGGGCGCCTGGGTGGCTCAGTGGGTTGGAGCTTCTGCCTTTGGCTCGGGTCATGATCCCAGGGTCCTGGGATTGAGCCCCACATGGGGCTCTCTGCTCAGCAGGAAGCCTGCTTCCCCCTCTCTCTCTGTCTGCCTCTCTGCCTACTTGTGATCTATCTCTTTCTCTCTCTCTCTCTCTGTCAAATAAATAAATAAAAATCTTTAAAAAAAAAGAAATGTATTTCATAGGGCTGCCTGGGTGGCTCATTCGTTAAGCGTCTGCCTTTGGCTCTGGTCATGATCCCAGGGTCTTGGGATCGAGCCCCCGCATCGGGCTCCTTGCTCAGTGGGGAGCCTGCTTTTCCCTCTCCCACTCCCCCTGCTTGTGTTCCCTCTCTCACTGTGTCTCTCTCTGCCCAATAAAGAAATAAAATCTTTAAAAAAAGCAATGTATTTCATGGGACACATAAGATATATATGTATATATATAATGTAAACCAGAATAAAAATGTGCACAGATTTAGAATGTGTTATTACCATGTAATAATGTAAAAATAAATAGTAACAGAAGGAGCCCAACAATAAAGAGATACTTAGTACTTCACGTACAATTCCTGTACCTGGTGCTCAGGACATTGTAGGAACCTATTGTCATAGCCACAATGAAATGCCTTACACATGACAAACCTTTTCATATCAAGTCTTTGCACATGCTTCCCAAAAAGCCATTTCTTCTTCCTTCTTTCCCAAATCAATCATAGGTAGGTATATATGCATCTATCTATCTCTTTCTATCATTTATCATCTCTTATCTGTTGCTATTCTTTACAGATGAGGACATGAAACAGAGAAGGCAAGGGACTTTCCTAAAAGTGGCAGAATTGGGAATAGAGTCAATTTTTTTCCTGACACCTAAGTCAGTCCCTTTTTGTTCTTCTGGTCTGCTTTAGGAATACACAAGTAGCTGGCCTTCCAGTCTGTGCAGATGGTGCTCTGAATGGCACCCCTGGAGCTTGGCAATGGGAAACCTGTGGTGACTCAGTGATAAAGCCATTACTCAGTAGATATTCAGTAGAGTTTAAGAGAATATATATATATACACACACACACACACACATCCCCCCCACCCCAGAATTCTCACATATGTACTGGAAATCTTGAGGGAGGTTTACCTGCTATGAAGAGGAGCCACCATATTTGGGAACTCCTCAACATTTTTGTATCTGAATAAGCAAAATGACATCTGTTCTATCCTTCTTTCCTTCTGTTACAATGAAGTTGTTTTTTCTTCTAGTTGAAACTAATCTCGTGTGTTCTAAATTTTGTCCTCTTCCACCTTCATAGGAAAGACACTAATCCTGTCTCTTGGATTCTTACTTTTTGATTCAACAGGCTTAAATCTTTCAAAATCAGTCAGAAAGCTTCACCACAATCCCCAACCCTTTGTCAGGTGCTTCCTTTTCTTCTTCATGTTCAAACTTAGAATTCTCTACATTTATTGTCAACTTTTCTTCACCCCTCTCTCATACCTCATATTATTCTATTCTGGCTTCTACTGTCACCACCAATGAAACTGCTCTTTTTTTTTTTTAAAGATTTTATTTATTTATTTGTCAGACAGAGAGCACAGGAGCGAGCACAGGCAGACAGAGGCAGAGGGAGAAGCAGGCTCCCTGCCGAGCAAGGAGCCCGATGTGGGACTCGATCCCAGGACGCTGGGATCATGACCTGAGCCGAAGGCAGCTGCTTAACCAACTGAGCCACTCAGGCATCCCAAAACTGCTCTTTCCATGGCCACTTAGGACTTCCAATTTATTAAATACAGTGGATATTTCCCAATCCTCATTTACACAACCTCCTGGTAGCACTCAGTGCTTAGTACAGACCTCTCTTCTATGCTATAAACCTGTATATGCAACTTCTAGTTGGTGCCTCAAACTAAGCATATCCCTAACTGAATTTGAAGATTACTCCCAAATATACTCCTCTTTTATATTCCTCTTCTAAAATAATGGCACCGGGACGCCTGGGTGGCTCAGTTGGTTGGGCGGCTGCCTTCGGCTCAGGTCATGATCCCAGCATCCTGGGTTCGAGTCCCACATTGGGCTCCTTGCTCGGCAGGGAGCCTGCTTCTCCCTCTGCCTCTGCCTGCCACTCTGCCTGTGCTCGCTCCTGCTCTCTGTCTGACATAAATAAATAACATCTTAAAAAAAAAATTAAAAAAAAAATAATGGCACCAATATCCATCTGGTTTAAATTAGAAAACCTGGACTCATCTTTGACATGTTAAGCTAGCTCTGATAGTAAAGGTTTATTTGCATTCAAAGACTGGGGAGAATGAGTACTTTTAAAAATTGTCTTTTGGGGGGCGCCTGGGTGGCTCAGTGGGTTAAAGCCTCAGCCTTCGGCTCAGGTCATGATCCCAGGGTCCTGGGATCAAGCCTCTCTGCTCAGCAGGGGAGCCTGCTTCCTCTTCTCTGTCTGCCTACCTCTCTGCCTACTTGCGATCTCTGTCAAATAAATAAATAAAATCGTTTAAAAAAATTGTCTTTTGGTTGACTTTCACACCAGCATATGCACAGTGCCAAGGGTATATACATAAGAGCAAAGACACAAGTTAACATGTGCAGCTACTCATTCTTCCGTGGTATCTCAGAGACATCCTACACTCAGTGGGCAATGTATCTCCTGTGGAGCGAGAGGTCTGTATTAGATCAGAAAAATATGAACTCTTGAGTCATGTCTTTCATGCCATGCTCGAAAGTATATGTTATTTTGCAGAGGTCACACATCAATTAAGTATGTACTCTATTTTCTTATAAGAAAATTCAGGCTGCGCCTTGGTTCCATACTTCCACTTTCTATTTTTACTGCCTCCTACACATTTCCTTCTCTGCCCACATGCAATTAGTAACTAAGTCAAGAGAATTTTACATCTTAAACCACTATCTGTCTGCAGAGCACTCTCATGCAACTCTGTCATCTCTTACTTGGGCTACTATTGTTACAGTTGTTTTCTAGCTGATCTCCCTGCCTATGCTTCTGTCTTGTTATTTCTCTTGCAATGTCTACTGAGTTTATAAAATATGGGCTAGACTGTATCATCTCCACACTTAAAACTTTTACACATCCTTCCATTATTCTGTGCAAAAGTTAAAAGTTCAAAATATGGGCATTCCTTCTACAGGGAAATTTTCACAATCCAAATTTTGTAATTATATGTATTATATTAATATAGTTGGGAAATACTCCATATAAATTATATAATTATGAATTATAATTGTTACATAATTATAATTTATTTGGGTTGATTATTCTAGGTTAGAAATGGCAAAGGACTAAAAATAATTCTGTTGCTTGCTTGCTTTGAAAAAATTTGTTCTTTGTTGTTTTTTTTTTTCCCCAAAGATTCTATTTATTTATTTGACAGAGAGAGAGAGAGAGAGAGAGAGAGAGAGAGAGACAGCAAGAGACAAGAGACAGAATACAAGCAGGGGGAGTGGGTGGGGGAGAAGCAGGCTTCCCACTGAGCAAGAAGTCTGATGCGGGGCTCAATCCCAGGACCCTGGGATCATGACCTGAGCTGAAGGCAGATGCTTAATGACTGAGTCACTCAGGCATCCCTTGTGCTTTGTTTTTAATAGTAATGCATTTTGTTATTACTACAGGCCATAGAGAAGACCATACTAACAATTGGTAAGGAAAGAAAGGGTATTATTCTTGGACAAAGGTACATAAAATCAAAGGCCGGTTTTATACAGTGATAGTTAGGCTTTTACAACTATACCTTTGAAATTCTACAGTATTGACATAGATGGGGGGTGGGGTGGCCAGCCTGGGTAGAGATAGACCCAGTACTGCATCAGTGGTTAATTGATGGGCAAGTGAGTAAAAACTGTTCCCTAAACTATCCTTTCTACATGTCCCATATATCTTCTGGTCTTTAAATCCAGAGTTTCTCCATGACTCCTGGTTTTATACTGATTCTTCCAACATGGTCTGTTAGAGTCCGAATGATCTGGAGTCATCTTGGGCCATATTCCGTACAGTTAGTCTCTAAATTCCAGCCACACTTTCAATTGTTTAAACTCCTCACAGCCTTTACTGTCCTTGAAGCTTTTCTTTTGTACTGCTGTCCTTGTGTGGAATGTTACCACTTTCCATTTCCTACATTATCTCTCGCCTACCTGCTCTATCAAGCTAATTCTGCTCTGTTCCTTAAGACTTAATCTTCATTATTATGTACTGAGTTTAGACTCCTCTTTTAGTTCATTCTGTTTAACAAAAATGAACTGATTGGCTTACAAGCAACAAACATTTATTCCTCATAGTTCTGGAGGCTGGGAAGTCCAAGATCATGGTGCCTCTAGAATCAGTGTCTGGTGAGAGCCTGTTTCTTCATCAGTTGCCATCTTCTCTCTGTGTCCTCACATGGTTGAAAAGGAGAGGGAACCCTCTGGGGTTTCCTTTATAAGGACACTAACCCCATTCATGAGGGCACCACCTTCATGGCCTAATCACCTCCCAAAGGCAGCACCTCCTAATGCCATCACCTTGGAGGTTAAGGATTCAACATCTGAATTTTGAGAAGACACAAACATTCAGTCACAGAAACTCCCTTGAGACTAAATAAAGTCCATCCTCCATAGAAGCCAGGACTCCTTTAGAGCAATTTTTGTATTTATAATAAATTATTTACGGAATTATTTAAGTTCTCTCTTTCCCACTAGAGGGTCAACTTCATGAGGGCGCCAGACCTGATTGTCTTGTTCACACCTGTATTTCTTAGCTTAGTGCCAAGTTCGGAGTGTTGGTGGAAGAAAGGACTAGTCTAAGTAGATGGATGGAAAGAAGGCAGGGGGGAAACAGACTTGGTATATATATTTTGTCTTGCATCTGCTTTGATATGTCTTTTTCAGAACACAAGTGGTCTCTGGCTACCTCTGTCTTATTATTCTGAGAATTCACATTATGGGTCACTGAGATAATTATTGCTTTATGTAGAAGCAGGCACGTGGTTGCTGTTTGGAGAAATATGTCCATTCATATGTGCAAACATCTAGAGCTGTGCTGTTCAGTATGGTAGTCAGTAGCTAATGTGGCTTGTGAGCACTTGAAAGTGGCCAGCTTGAATTGAGATGGGCTCTAATTGTAAAATACACAATGGATTTTGAAGACACAATGGTTTTTTTGGCATGAAAAAAAGAATATCAAATATCTCAATGATTTTTATGTTGATTACATATTTTGAATATATTAGGTTAAATAAAATGTTATTAAAATAATTTTAGCCATTTATTTCCCTCTTAATTGTGACTGCTAGAAAATTTTAAATTACCTATGTGGCTTGCATTATATTGTCTTTGGATAAAACATTGGCCCAGGTATAGAACACAGCATTCTTTCCTTTGCTACTAGACCCTTAGGGAGAGGGGATGCCATTTTGGTGAAGTGGGGTAGATACCTTCAACAATGTTGCTCTAAGAAGTCTAAGAAGTTCTGTTGTACTCCTTATTATGCAATTAGGGGCTGTTTTTCCCAGGTTATTGTTACTGTCACACTGTCATAAATAGGATTCGCGGACAAAAACACCACTTTGGAAATAACATCATTGTTACCTTTTCATAATGTCTTATTGTTCACGTTATTTTGTCTGTGGATTCCTACTCCAAAAGCCATGATCTCTGTTTCCTTTGCTGGATTCTAGAATGGAATTTGGTATGTTTTCACTTAAGTAAATGAAAATTAATGAAGTCTTAGACTTTGAATTAGCCCGAGAGTTTTCTCTATGTGAAAGAGGATGTTGAAGTCAACTATAAATTATATTGCAACCAATATTAAGTTCCAGAACTCTGAATTCCAAGTGGATGCCAGTCCATTAAGCAAACAGATGAAATATGCTTTGCCTAAAGGTTTATCTGCAGCACAGGCAGTTGTAATTCTTAAAAATGAGACAAGAAAGGGAAGCTAGGAACCTGGAACGGAAACTACACATCGCCCACTTAATTATTAGTGGATATTAATTATTATTGCTTAATGTTGGAACTGATTTAGTGTTCTTACATATTTTTGGCACAGCTTTATTTTAAATCTCCTTATTAATTTCTGGCAATTCCCCCCCCCGCCCCGCCAAGAACTGAGCTATAAAAGTGTCTTTTATACGACTGTGATTTTGAATCTGTTCAAATTTGGGTATTTCATGGTACCCAATGACTACAACATAATAAAATAATTGCCACCATTATTGTTTTAAAGCCATAGAATAAAATGTCTAAAAAAGATCTTGACAATCCAACTCCTTTAATGTATTTTTTAAAGATTTTATTTCGAGAGACACAGAAAGAGAGAGATAGAGAAAGAGAGAGAGTGCAAGCAAGAGGAAGGGCAGAGGTAGAAGGAGACAGAGAATCTTAAGCAGGCTCCATGCTGAGCACAGAGCCTGATGTGGGGCTTGGTCTCAGGATCCTGAGATCATGACCTGAGCCAAAATCAAGAGCTGGATGCTTAACTAACAGAGCCACCTAGGTGTCCCTGCATCTTCTTTAATCTTATGTGAGAAAACGGAGGAATGAATTGAAGTACCCAAATGGCAGAGTTAGGACTAGAATCTAAACCTTCTGACTCCTGGTAGTGTTCTTTTGTTAACTTCTGTTGAGAGTACATTGGTGCCAAAATGTAGTGACTAAAAACTAACATTGTTAAAAAAAATTAACATTGTTAAACTGAGTAAATAAAGCAGTATCCTTAGGTATGTGAAATTTAAGAGAAATTCACAATTTTGTGTGTGTGTGTGTGTGTGTGTGTGTGTGTGAGAGAGAGAGAGAGAGAGAAATGTTGCATTCCAAGAAGTAAACAGTTTATAAGTTTCATTGTTTTGCTAATATTTCCAAAAGAATGAAAGCTTTTTTGGTGTCCATGATGTCCTCATAGTTCCTCCTTTTACTTTTGCAGATATCAGAGTACCAAGGGACATTTTTGATATTTTGCCTAGCTTATACCCAGAATATATGCCATAATTTGTATTTATTTATATATCTAATGAATAACCATACATATATATGTTTTTTTTTAAGATTGTATTTATTTATTTGATAGACAGAGATTATAAGTAGTCACAGACGCAGGCAGGGAGAGAGGAGGAAGCAGGCTCCCCACTGAGCAGAGAGCCCGATGCGGGGCTCTATCCCAGGACTCTGGGATCATGACCTGAGCTGAAGGCAGAGGCTTTAACCCACTGAGCCACCCAGGCGCCCCCATATATGTGTTTATTACATAGTTAAATGAGAGAGGTAGGTATGAATTATTGGTGCTTGGTAAGTAGTATTTCTGGTTCAGTAGAGTTAGGGGAAAGATTAAAAATAAAACAAGAAAGAGCAAATAAATATTAGGTTTTAAAAATCAGAATATAAACTTATGCCATTCAGAGAATGTTCTTAGTGGGCTGTTTTGCTAAAATGTTAAAAAAAAATGAATTCCTGCTGCATTGCTTCTGGAAATTTTGAATTTAAATCTACTAAAATTATGCCTATCAATAATCTGGGATTTACCTAGTTTTTAAATATAAAAGTAGTTACGTGTATATCTTTCCATTTTTAGAAAAGCTATTTTAATAGGAGAAAGAATTCTGGTTGAGTTTTGATGAATGTGTAGTACCAGAAAATTCATTTTTCTTGCATGGGACTCTTTTTCTTCACTTGTAAAATGAAGAGGGAAAAGGAGAATAGCTTCCCCAACTGGGGGGTTGCAGTCTTCTAGGGAAAATGATACCTGTTTATATGTATTGTTTTCCTTGAGACAGTTGAATGAATTATTTCAAAAATACTTCTCCTTTAGGATTTGTTTGGGAACATATAATGAGCTCCCCATCATATGCCAGTCTCCTTATGTATGTGGCCCTGGTAGGCTCTCAGTTCCTGAATGAATGGCTACTTGACACTTAGAAGGGATCAGACATGTGTGGTCATGGCTCGTCCATCAAGGTGTTTCTTGTTTTTGTCCTATTTGATTGCGCAGTTCTAACCATGATGATGGTTTGGAATATGAGACAGGTTTTTTTTTTTTTTTGAAAGATTTAATTAAATTAATTTATTTATTTGACAGAGAGAGATCACAAGTAGGCACAGAGAGAGAGAGAGAGAGAGAGAGAGAGAGGGAAGCAGGCTCCCTGCTGAGCATAGAGCTCCAACCCAGGACCCTGAGATCATGACCTGAGCCGAAGGCAGTGGCTTAACCCACTGAGCCAGTCAGGTGTCCCGGAATATGAGACAGTACGATGTTACTCCTATAACGTACGATGCGATAAAGACAAGAGGCATAAAAAACATTGATGTTGAATTAATGAGACTTTGACTCTTATAATCTGAGCTGTTAGAGGATTCTGTCCCTTGCTTAAAATTAGGTAAATCTGCTAGAGAGGATAAAACAACAATAGCAAAAATTAAAATGCATAGTTGAGCTCAAAACCAAAGATGGGAACTTTTAGGTGCCAGAAATGAAGAGGAGATTTATATTCATAGAGAAGAGCAGGAACTGAGTTCGTGTGCTTCGAGGGGGATGATCAGAGCCTGGTATAGCCATCTGTAGTTGAGCCTTGGGTTTTGCCCTTCTGTAGGCAGGAGATGAGCCCTAGGGCTGCATTAGGCAGAAAGGGACCTTTGATAGAGACCCTGCTCCTTCTGAGAAATGGCGAGTTAGAAATACTTCCACCTGGCACAGAAAACTGACAAGAGCCCATCGAAGGAAGGTAATAGATGGAAAGTATTGCCTGTAAGAAATGAGAAACCTAAACCTGGACCACTTCCTGGGCGAGGTTCAGTATCAAATTGTAAAAGACTAACAGTATCTCCTTGTTAAGCAGGAATTCCCATTTGAGAAATTGACAAAAAACCTTCTCTGCAGTTGGAGAAATCCATAGTCATGAGTGCCCCAATGTAAACTCTTCCTGATGGCTTCACAATCCGAGGCAACACAAAACAACTCCCTCTGAAGAAAATCTTATTGTCCAATAATAGAAACCACACAAAGATAAAAAAAAAAAAAAAAGAACAAAAAATCCATACCCCTAAATTTTAAATACTAGATCAATCTGAAATACAATTAAAAATAAGAATATTTTAAATGTTTAGTCATTAAAAGAAGCAGAAACTACAGGTAGGTACAGGCAGTATGGAGAAAATATATTCAAAACATCTAAGAGTCATTATATCATAAACTGCAATATTAGGAAAGAAACAAATGTAGCAAAGACAGAAATGTTTACATTTTACAGAGGGGAGGAGGGATTGAAAATGCAATGGTGAGCAAAACACATGGTCAATGTGTTGGTGTACCTAATTTGCAATGACTGAGGGAGAATCTATGACAAGCCTTTCATGAGCTTAAAAAGAAGCTAGAACGGGGCGCCTGGGTGGCTCAGTGGGTTAAAGCCTCTGCCTTCAGCTTGGGTCATGATCCCAGCGTACTGGGATCGAGCCCCGCATTGGGCTCTCTGCTCTGCGGACAGCCTGCTTCCTCCTCTCTCTCTCTGCCTCTCTGCCTACTTGTGATCTCTATCTGTCGGATGAATAAATAAAATCTTTAAAAAAAAAAAAGAAGCTAGAACAACTGGACAGTGAGAGGAATGAATTTTAAGGAGCTCGCGTTATTTGGTAAGAGCTTAGTGATAACTGTATCCTTGGATTTTGCTAAATTGCAAATTCATGTTAAATATTTAAGAATAACCACTAAAACAATAGAAATACAACTATAATTTCCAAGTCAAGATAAGAGGAAAAACTGGGGAGAGAATAAAGAAAATGGAATCAATCCAATTGAAAGAACATGAGGGTAAGTAAAGAAACAAAGAAATGCAAACTAAATAGAAAACACAAACTAAGACGATAGAATTAAAAAAGTAGGAGGGACGCCTGGGTGGCTCAGTTGGTTAAGCGGCTGCCTTCGTTCGGCTCAGGTCATGATCCCAACGTCCTGGGATCGAGTCCGACATCGGGCTCATTGCTCGGCGGGGAGCCTGCTTCTTCCTCTGCCTCTGCCTGCCTCTCTGTCTGCCTGTGCTCGCTCTCTCTCTCTCTCTAACAAATAAATAAATAAAATCTTAAAAAAAAATTAAAAAGTAGGAAATTACGGCGAATGCAAAATGATTATAGTCATCTGTTAGAGGACTTACAGACCAGATGAAAATTCAAAATCCAAATATATAATATTAGTATAATACTGAATGAGATCATCAGATTGCTGGATGGTAGGTATGTTTGATATGATGCTTTTTATGTAAAAATGTACAATACGCAAAATAGCACTATGTATTTTTGTGGGTACAAAGGGAGGAGGTAAAGGGACAGAAAATAAGAACAGGAGGGCTACATACCGAATGCAGAAATATGGATGGATCTGGCTAGGAAAATAATGGGATGGAATTAAGGGCGATGACCATATTTTAATTGTATAAAAAATTTGAAGCAATTATGGAAAATGTGAGTATTTGTTAAATGTGGGTGGTGAGTTCATGTATGTTTGGGGGCAGGAGGGAATGAGAACCTGTGCTATGGGTTCTAGAGCCAGACTTTCTGGCCTCAAATCCTCAAAGCCCTTCTGTTTATGAAATGTAGGAACCTGAACATTTACTTCACTTCTTTTTACCTTAATATCATCACCTGCAAAATGAGAAAACAAAATAAAACCTCCTAGAACTGTAATAAAGATTATATGAGTAAATACTATGCATAGAAATCATTCAGTCGTCTCTGGTACATAGTATTGAGGGCTTTTCTTAGCTCTATTTTTTTCCCACATGTTTAAAATATTTTGTGTTAAAAAAGAGAATTAAAAAAAAGAATTTAAAGATATGGAAGAGTTAAGGGGCATGTAAAATTATGTAAATCTTCAAGTTGTAATCAAGATAATATTTTACCTTAAAAGCTTAAGTTGAAAACACTGATCAAAATTCTTATATGGCACATCAAGAAGTTTTTAAGGCCCCAACATCAGAGTTAAAAGAGAAAATCTCATGAACATTCTACCTAATCTGTTTTCCCGTCTGTAACAATAAAGATGTTTTCCACTCAGGATGGGTTTTGTGTGGATACATACTTGCAAAGAGTGCCATATTTATTCTCTTATCTTGTCATTTAGAAACAAAACCCAGAGATTCTTTTGGGGGGAAGGAGGGGAGAGGAAGAGAAATAATCTTAAGCAGTCTCCACTCTCAGTGCAGAGCCCAATGTGGGGCTTGATCTCACAACCTTGAGATCATGACCTGAGCTAAAAGCAAGAGTCAGATGCTTAATTGAGCCACTCAGGTACCCCCCCCCCAAAAACAAAGATTGTATAATTAAACTATTTTTTAATGTAACAAAGTGCAAGGTTTGAAACAACAAATAAAAATTATTTTTTTCCTATTTTTGGTTCCATAACACGTAGATATAATGTAATATGTATTTTAACGTTTTCCCAAACATATGTATGGCAATTTAAAATTTCACTTGTTGACAAATCATCTTTTGTTACTAGGATATGTCAGATATAAATGGGAAACTGTTGACTTTTTAAAAATAGATTATGGGTGGTAAAGTCAAACTGGCCCCTTCTGCAATGTTTGGGAGAATCATTAGCTATGGTTAGATCAATCCCTGTGCATTGAACCCTGACATACGCTTCTTGGAATTGGCTCTGAGAGAAGCAAGCTGTGTGTGTGTATGTGTATATGTGGTTTGTGTGTGTGTATACACTGGTGTTTGGGATTAGAGTGATCACCCTTGAGAGTATTGTCTGAGCTCACTTGTCTGAAAACACTGGTTCATGTATGTGTCCATGGGATTTTTCATCTGTGTGTCTGTGATGGTCTCTCATTACTGGTCTCAGTGGCAGTTTCTCACATTTCTGTTTCAGTTGCTTTCAGCTTGTTCTTGAGAAAATCCCAAAGTGAATTTGGCGTATAGCATATAATCCATATTTATACCACACAAGTGTTCTATCTGCATTTGATAGTATTTCTGCATCTCTTTTGTGTATTGTAACATCAGATAAGTTAATTGCATTATTATAGTTTCTATAGATTATATTTTTAAATGGAATTTTAACAGTCTTTATTAGTAGACGGTGGTGATATGTATAATCTATTAAAAAATGCTTTCTCCATTTTCAACTGAATTAACTGGAAATAGCTTGTAAGTGTCTTTCTACTTAGGAGTCCCTTAGGTTTCTGGGATCTTAGACTTGCAGCCACTGAAGTAATACTGTCATTTTAGAGGTAAAACCAGAAATCCAGGAAAGCAGTTTATTGAACAAATGTGTGTTTTATTCCTCTGCTGTGTTAGTGGATCCTGTGTTACGTATGGTTATATTATAATGGATATAACCCACGTGGGTGCAATAGTCTCCTGCAATTTTCCAGAGGGGGAAATAGATATTAAGCAAATAAAGAAAATATGTTCTAATTGCAAATTGAGATAAGGGTTACGAAGGAGGAAAATAGTGTGTGCTGACAAAGAATGTGAATATGAATATGGAAATGAATATGATTTAGATTTAAATTGGGGTCCTAGGCAAGACCTCTGAGAAGTGACACTTAGCCTGAGACTTGAAGAAATCAATTCAGGTAGAAGGACTTGCATGTGCAAAGATCCTCAGGTCTGAGGAAAGGAAGGCGTGTGTGCCTAGAGCTTAGTGAGCCAGGGAGAGGATAAATTGAGATGATGATGGAATGGTAGGCAGGAGCCAGATGGTGCAAAGCTCTCCAGGCCATGCTGAGGGTTTGGCGTTTTATTGTAAATGAAATGGGAAGCTATTAAAGGGTTTAAGTAGGAGAGTGACAAGCTCCAATTTATATTGTAAAATATAACCTCCACTGTAGTGTGATTTGGAAGGGAAAAAGGGTAAGAGTGTCAGTGTGGAATCTTAGCCAGGAGCCACTGAGGGCCCAGATGAGGTGGTGGCTCTGTGGATGGAGATGAGCAAATAGTTAGGATCAGACCCCTGATGTCCGGATTCTCCCCGGCCCATGCTTCCCACTACATCACCCTGCCTGGCCTGAATTTGCCACTGAGTTGAAGCTGATTAATGTGCTCCTGGAGTGCTAAATGACTCTTCTGCAGGAAGTATTATTATCTCTTCACCTCACTCTGGTTGACTCTGAAAGTTTTTGTTTTGGATGTTATATAAAAAAAAAAAGATGGTAGACAAAGATCACATCTTTACAACAGTAGCATTTTACCTGCTAGTAATTTAGATTTGTGGTGTATGAGGGAATTCCTCAGGCTTGCCAACCTGGATGAACAGATCTCCTTTGAGATACAGGACAGTTTTAGGACAGGTCCAACATTGTGCAGCTCCTTCAATGTGAGGAAACTGTCATGCCTGTGCTCTTCCAAATAATGTGTCCTGTTCATTTATTTCTGGTGCCAAAAGATGTGCCTGTGAAAAAGAGGCCCAAGACTGGAACTGAAAATATTTTTCAATGCCAAGTGAGGATGCTTTCATTACACAAGACTTTTGTATGCATAGAAGTGTTGAGACTCTCTTCTCCTGACCCCCAGGCTTTTTTTAATACCAAGAGGCCCAAAGTCCTGTCTTCAGCTCCAGTGGAGTCCTGTTTATTCCTGGTCCCTTTCTGCATAGATTTCTACTGTTTTCATGGCCTGATTACAGTTAAGGAAGAAAAGAGAAGTATCAGCATGTTAGACTTCTTAAAGAGACAACTGATGATTAGCAATGGAAGGTGTAACAAGGACAGGGATCTGGCTTCAATGCCTGGTTCTGGCATTTATTCCTATCTGATTTAGAGCAAGTGACTTAACTTCTGCAAACCTCAATTTCCTGATCTACAAAACAATGCCCAGTTATAATGCTTGCCTTAAGTTATTTCTATGAGGATTTAGAGAGATAATCCACACCAAGTGCCTGGTATGGGGTAAATGTTCAGCAACTGTTATCTGTGAATAAAACTCAGGAGAATTTGCTTGTTGCTACTACTCCTAACCATGGGTCTTCCTATCAACTTTAATTCCGTCGGCAAGTTAAGCCTACCCTGTAAGCATCTACTTTCTGGTCACATAACACAGTGTAATGTGTATTCTCAATTCCTCAGAACAACTTTCAGAAGAAATTCCTAGTCATTCAAACAATTTCACAAGAAGCAAAGTACGCCTTGCACAAAGAAATTAGATTGCTTTCTAGATACCATACAAGTAGTGAGGGACAGGGCCAGGAAACCTCTGGGAGTGTGAAAAATGGTTTTCATTTGAAGGGGCACAGCACAGAGCATCACGGTGCATTAAAGAACCCAGACTCCAGGGATTAGAAGATCTGTTGCCATGACGTTTTCCCTCTTTCTGTTGTTCTGCTTCTTTATCTGTCTGGTGAACCTTGACTTAGATTATCCCAAATGGCCATTCTGGTTCTAAAATCTTAAGATTCTAGGAGTGTCTTCGTGTTTGAAATACCTTGTGGCCTGCATTCTCCAGAGCTCATTGGTGAGCTGCCTGGAAGGCAGTGATCATTCCAGGTCTTCTTTCCTGGGTAATAGTCTGAGAGAGACCTTAGAGTTATGACTCTGAGGTTAGCCAGAATCAAACTTCCTTTCATGAATGCAGGTCTTTAGAATGCAAATAAATAAGTTGGCTTCGTGGGAGCTTTCTTCACCCTCACATTCCACGACATTCTATACTTAAACAAGGCTTTCCTAGAAAACTATGATAGATTTGGATTTGGGGCTGGAAAGGTAATGGAATTTTCTGTAACCTAAGGGTGTCTACACATGCTACCATCCACCAAGCGCCACCAGCATTGTCAGTTCAGAGACTGAGGCCTTCTCTCTACCCTTACCGCCACTGTCTGCCTGACACCCCTTTTCTATGTGATGGCTCCCAGAGTGGCTTCTGTGACCGCAGTGCCCCATTCCAATCCATCCTTCTCTATCATTCCTCCCTTTGGCTTTCCAAAAGATGGCCCTCCTGTGTCTCCCCATATTTACAGTCTTTCAGTGCTTTCCCATTGCTTAGTACACTGTTGCCTGATGCTTCTCCCTCCTGAAGTAGGTGAAGCAAGACAAACTTCTGGCCTGTGGAAAGAAGCTGTTTTTAATTTCAGCTTCTGTTTAGTGTTGGTCTCTTTAAACATTTCAACTTTTATTTAAAATATACACATAATTTACAGAGTAGTACACATATGTAATTTATAAATTATATGTATATACGTATGTATGTATATATATAGAGAGAGACGGACGGACCGACGGAGGCTGTAGATTTGAATGTTTTTACAGATATCTGGATGCATAATCAAAAGAGTTTGGAGGTCATTAGTTTGAAGGATACGGTAAAACTTACAGACTTTGCTTCAGGAACCTCAAGTGTCCTGGACATGTATTTTTCTTCTGCTGTCCCCTCCAGCCACTGTGTGCCTTTATTTCCCTATACTCTGTACTTCTCTGCTCCCTGGAATCCCTGAGCATGTTCAGCTGGGCCACTGTTCCTGCTGATGCTGCTTGAAGCAAAATCCCCCTGCCTATTCAAGTGTAAATCTAAAATGTTGCTTCATCTTTGAAGAAGCCTTTTTTACCTACCTCTTGTCCCAGAATCCACCATCCCCGGGAAAATTAGCATCCCCTCTCTGTGATACCTGGCATTTTGCTTGTCCCTCTGTGACAGCGCTTTTCATGTTCATTGCTATAATGATTAGTTGTGTATGTGTCTCCTTGGCAAGGCTGTGGGTGCCTTCAAGGCAGGAACTACACCCTGCTCCTTACTTGTCTTTGTACCCAGCACCTTGTGCATGTCGGAAGTCAATAAATGGTGTTTGATTTATTTTGAATTTTCTTGAGCATCTTATAGAGGAGACTCTGGGACGGAGGGGGCTAATAGTATGAGGAATAAAACTGGCTTGGCACCAAATTCCCATCTCTATTGGCATTTAAATCCTAGCTCAATTTCCCTGCCCGGCTTCTTCTGCCTTTCCTAGCTCGGACTGCTTCAATGAAGAGCATACTCTGGACAAGCGTGCCCTTTCTTTCCACTTAGCTTTGAGGTGGCATGAAGGTTAAGGATTGCCCGTCTCAAGGTCGCTTGATTCCCTGTAGAAATGCAAGGCATCTCAGGGCTTTGGAGACTGTGCAGTTTATGGAGGACGCCGCCGTGCTTGTCAGACTGTATTCAGTGTGCAGGGGCTGGGACTGAGAAAGGGATAAAACAGACTGAAAGCTGGAGGCATCATAAGATAAGACTGTAAACAGCTTCCTTACAAATCAGGAGCTTCTCTGAAAGTCACAGGTAACAATGAAAAATCCCAGCTATCACTTATCTCCTTCTTTCTTTCAATGTATGAACACTCCTCACATACTCTGTGCCTGG
>RCUC01165268.1:0-52858 GCA_003697995.1 Taxidea taxus jeffersonii
GTGGCAAGACAAAGGAGGGGGACTGACAGATGAGTCAGAGAGCTGGGTCCTCTGGGGACAGGCACCAGGGAATCAGTCAGCTGCACGAAACCTTGCTGTCTGCAGTCTCCCCCTGGCCAACAGCAAAGTGCTTTGGGGCCGGGCTCATGGCCCATGCTTGTTTTCCGAGAGCCGTTCCCAGCACAGAAGTCACGGTCACTGGGGACATGAGGGGCTTGCTGTTCCATGTCTCAAAGAACTTCCTTCACCCCTGCTAAGACACTTGGACCCATCACTGAGTCCGCTGTAGGGTTAGCAGCTTTAACAAACACTTCTTATCTGAAAGACCAAGGTTACACCAACCAGCCAGAAACGTCTCTGCTTGAGAGAAACAGTAACACTAGTGAAACCGTAAAAGCAGTAATTACAACAAAAAAGCTAACATTTATGGAGGTTCTCAGCGGGTGGCACAGAGGTACACACTTCCCATGGCAGTTTTCCTCCGTGTCCCCGGTACTTTAAGGCAGGTGGAGGACGGGAGGCTCAGCCAAGGGGTGGCCTGCCCCAGGGCATGCAGCAAGCCACAGGCCAGCCGCTCTGACCCCAGGACGCTCGCAGCTCATGCCACCACGTTGTGACATTGTCCGAATAAGGTCCCCAGGGGGTGGTGGGCTCCACAGGGAGGTGCTGGGTAAATCAGGAGAATGACGCCGTTACCCAGGCTGGTGGCATGAAGGGCTCAGTCTACCTGGTATTCTGTGAGTGTCACTCAGACCCAATCCCAAATGGTCACCTCACTGGAGTGAGCCCAGCAGGTGGCCCTGCTGAGGACCTTTCCTCCCTGTCCTCCCTGCACACACGAGTGGGCCCACATTCTCAGATTTCCGTGCACAGCCTGTCCCCTACTGTTTTCACGCACTTAATGATTCCAAACCTGTTGTGCGCCGGAGTGTGTGTACCCTCAGCTCAAATCTCATGTTGAAATCCTAAGTCCCATAACTGCAGAAAGTAAGTGTTTGCAGAAGAGGTGATTAAGGTAAAAAGGGCTCACTGGGCTGGGCCCCAATCCACTATGACCAGTGTCCTTATGCAAGATGAGGACACGAACATGCACAGAGGGACGATCATCCCTCTGAAGGTGACCATCTAAAGCCAAAGGAAGAGGCCTCAGAGGAAACTGGCATGGCTGGCACCTTGACCTTGGACTTCCTAGCCTGCACACTGACCTTGGACTTCCTAGCCGTGAGAATTGGTAGAAAATGATGCCTATTGTTTAAGCCGCCCAGTCTGATACGTTGTCATGGTGGCCTGAGCAGACCAATCCATCAACCCAGCTCCTCAGCTGGAGGAGCTCCCATCCTTCTGTGAAGGCTGAAGGCCGCTCAGAAACCGAGAAAGACCCCCATTGTCTTTGAACTCCTGTAGAGGAAGGGGCTGCTCTGTTACCAACACCAGCCAAGGGAAATTGCCACCAATACAGGAGCCTGAATCCTGCTCCTGGGAGCTCCTGGGCCCACCTGCTGGGGCCAGGCCTACAGGACCAGCCCTCCGGTTCTCTAACACAGCAGCCCAGAGCCCGGTCAGCCCAGCAGGGAGCTGCAAGGCTTTCCCCCAGCCTCAGTGGCCACGGCTACCCCCAGTCCAGCATTTCCCCAGTGTCCCTGACAATGGTGACAAATGCACTCAGCTCTACCTACATGGTGCCACCCCCGACCCCCTGCCAGCAGGCACAATCACTCGCACACAGCCCCCCGCACCACTTCAGGCCTCCATGCCCCCTTCATCGCACCCCCCCAACCCTAGGTACTATTATAACCCCATTTTCCACCATGAAACCGAAAGCACGTCTCCAGGATCAGAGACTTGGGAGTGACCTCCCAGGTCTTGGGAGTGATCCTAACCCAGGCCCTCAGAGTCCAGACTCTTCTAGCTGGGGTTGGCTACCCAAATCCAGCCCCGCTGCCTGTGCCTGAGTGTGGCTGGTTGTTTCTGTGCTGTCTACGGCCGCATCCACACGGTGAGGGGCGTGCGAGAGAGATCTTTTGTCCATGGAGCCGAACTCACTCATTATCTGGCCCTTTCCACGAAGTCCACTCACCTCATTCTAGACAACTGACCCCACACCCTGCCCACCCAATCCAACCCTTCCGGGACTCTCCCCAACCCTGACTGCCCCCTTGCACCCAGGGAAAAAAAAAAACAACAACACAAAAATTCTATTTAAATATAATCCTACTGATGAAACAAAGAGCAAACCAATTTCTCTGTGGATTCTTTTGTTCTCGGAAATTGCCAAGATGTCAACCTTGCACAAGATAATAAATAAGAAGAACCAGCAAAGTGCCTTCCAAATATTTAATTAAAGCATTTTATCTGCTTCACCACCTTGGAACAATGGGCCACAGGTTGGAAGATCAAGTCTCAGCCTTAATGTTGAATTCCTGGTTTTATAAAGTGCTTGTCACAACCTTAATATTACTTAAATGTAGTTTTTTTTTCCTGTTATTATTAATTAGGTTTTCCCTAACAGTCAGTATCGCAGTTACCCTTCAAAGAAGAGCTGCCAGGATGCATTTAACTAATTGTTGCAAAGTGAACCGTTTCCAAATCGCCTGGCGCTGGCTCTCCAGTCCCTCCTGGTAGGCACAGTCGCCTTGTCAGCTGCAGATCTGCCATGAAACCGCAAGCACGCCCCGTGGCCTCCCAGCAGTGCGGCTCCTTGTTGAGAATGCCTTTCAGAGGGGGCAGATGGGAATGGCTACCGTTTCAGATTTCCACTCCCCTCTCCCTGAGGGGCACGGGACAAACAGCCCGAGCAGGGCAAATCCAGGAAGGGAAACACAGTGCCAACTTTGGAGTCCTCGCGTGTTTTCGGTACCTTTTGCAAGGCAGTCTTTCTGCAACATGCTGCCATCTGGCTACCGTTACAGGGGGTCATACAAAGGGCTGGGAGAGGCGGGGTGGGGTGGGGAGAGCCTTCAAGGTGAAGTCACTCTGAGCTTGTGTGCTGGGTGAGACTCTGCTACTGCTGCTCCTGGGACTTTAGATAAAGGTGCCTAGGCGGGGGTGGGGGAGTCACTTCCCAGACAGATAGATTTTGACCCTCCTATCTCCCCCTGTCCTCCATCCCTCCTGAATGCTGCCAGCCTGGACCCTTGTGGCATTACTGGGGCCTGCTTTGCCAACACGCCATGCCCGGCTGGGGTCGGGGCTGCCTCGTTTCCTAAGGCTCCCTGGATGTCATTCTCAAGTCAACTAGGGGCACCCCCAAGAGCCCACAGAATGCTGGTTTCCCCTGAGAAAGTTATACTTACATGGGAAAAACACAGACACCAGTGCTGGCTTGAGTCGGGGTTGTTGAAGACCAGTGTGATCTCAGGCCCCATGGGGAAACTGAGGAAGTTCACTAGATCCTTTGGTGAGGTCAGGTTGCTCAAAGGGCACTTAAAATCCATCTCTATTTTAGTATTTTTAAACTAAAGTGGTTCCTAAACAGCATGGGGCAGCTCAAATAATTCAAGCCAATAATAATAAAACTTTGTGTTTATCAACTGCATACGACATGAAAGAGATTTCAAGATACGATCCTTTTACTCCAACAACACTGTGAGGGAGAGTCATGTTCCAGATGGGGAAACTGAGGCACAGCAGGGAAGTGATACTCAAACTCTTGTCATCCCTCTCCAGGGCTCTTAACCTCCCCCACACTCTTAACCCCACAAGTGTCACCCCCTCCCTGGGACAGATCTCAGGACGGAGGACAGCACGTGGTGCTGCCTGGACACCAGAGGCCCATGCCAAGTCCCGGAGACAAAGCCCCCTTTCTTCTTCAGACATGCCCAGCCTGAGGATTCAGGACCCTGATCTTGGTTCGGTGCTTGTCTTCCTTTTCACCTTGGAGCAGCTGACAGCTTCTGGCTGGAAACTAACCATTGTTTTGTGTTCATCATGGTGCTGCTGCTGGTATTTTTTTCCCAGTGGCAAACGATACTGCTTTTCTTTATAAATAAATTGACTTTAGATTAAAAAAACAAGAGCCAATTTAAGGAAAATATTCCATCAGTGCTGGTGGGCAGAAACAGCGCAAGCCCCGACGGGAGCACGGGAATGACTCAAGGCAACGGCATGACACACGGGGGCGTGAGAACGACTCAGCCCTCGTCACGGCACCACATCGGGGTCCTGCAGAGCAGCGTGCTCCCGACAGCTCTCTGGGGCACCGAAAAGTAGCAGAGCTCCAATGCAGAGTTATTCTTACTCATCGTCTTTTGGTTTCTGGTTTTTGCTTTTAAGTTATAAATAATCTGACGAGGTAGATTGCAAATGAACACGTATACTGTGGATTCCTATTCTCAAGTGGGATTTGCGATCAAGGAAGCCTGTCCACCCCAGGACTAGACTCCCTGCATTTTCCCAGGGGGCAGAACCCCAGGGGACCTATAGTGGTCACTTGGTGGTATCCATTCCTTGCCCTTCCTGGGATGGCCTCTGATTTCCAGCAGGGACCCCATGTAATTCTGGGCTAGTGACCTCACCCAGCTCTGGGAGGGATGGAGGCTCATGTTCATGTTGCTGAACTTCCCTCACGGCCACCAGCAGTGTGGCTGGCCTTAGGGGACCTATCTCAGCTCCTCCACTGGGAATGTAGGCACAGACACTCATCCTCTGTGTCTGCTCTACCAGAAAGTATGCTCTACCCATCTGCTCCATTCACTGGTTCCTCAAATATTCCATTAAATACAAGAATGGTTTTCCCACCAATGAGTCAGGCTGGAGCCACTGTGCTGACCCGGGGGCACACCCACTGTGTCAGGAGCAGGTACTGACTAAAGGTCTCCGCTCCTGGAGAGCAGGGGAGGCCGGTGGAGAGAGAGGCCTGGAGCTGGCCGGAAGGTCACCGTCACCCTATGCTTTGAGTTCTCCTATGGAGGAGGTTGAAGAAACCTGCACCTAGAAGCTAATGATGGCTGAGCCCTAGCAGTCCTTGCTGTCCAGGAAATTCCCAAGAGAAAGAAGGTTCTTCCTGACTTCATGCGTCCACCATTCGCAACGCAAGGGAGGACACAGATCTCTCAGCTTTCGTGCAGAGATCTGAGCTCCCACGTGGGAAGAGCAGAGTATGAGCAAGGTTGGTTTCTTTGTGGACGGCACATGGCCACTTTCTTGCTGGGTCCTCGTGTGACCTTTCCTCCGTGAGCACACAGCCCTGATGGCTCTCTCCGTAGCCAAATGTCCCCTACGGTCACCAGTATGACCTCATTTCACCTTCATTACCTCCCTGAAGGCCCTGGCTGCGCATGCAGTCACACAGGGGATGGTTAGGGATTCAACATCAGCACATGGGGGGAGAGGAGGTTACACCACCGAGACAGCTGAGTCCACAGAGAACACAGCCACACACGTGTGTTTACATATGGTCGCTGGCTGCTTTCATGCTAAGCGACAGAGCTGAGTCACTGCCACACAGAGCATCAGATGTGCAAAGCATGAAAAGTCTCCTACCCAGGCTTTCATAGAAGTTTGTGGATTTCTGGTCCAGAACAAAGTCCCATCAAGTTCAACGTGTCACAGTGATCCTCCTTGTGCCCAGGATTCTCCATCAGAGGACATCACCTCAAGCCCCACCCACAACACCGGGGTACTGTCACTTTGCTCCACTATCACTGGGAGCTGTGTCCCTCCGCCATCAGCCACCAAGGCTCCTGAGATTCTGGAATATGCAGCTGAGATTATAAATTCAAGGCCACAGTCACAAGGAGATATACCCAGGGGATTAGGGAATTCAGTCAGCCGCCGGATGCCAGCCCCAGAGCAAGCTGACAGGACACAGGCTTCCTAACAGCCCTCCCATAATCTAGAAACCACTTAAGGACTGTTCCCAAGACAAGAGACTTTGCGGTTCCAGCTCTTCTGGTGCCAGACAGAGTGATGTCTTATGTGTCACTTTTTCTCCACCAAGATCTATTCAGGCTGCAGACATGACTGACTTCTAGTCCTCTCGTGGGCTTTTTTCTTTCTACTCAACCACAATTTCAATTAGTGTCAAAGAGCCTTGGTTTCCAAGGCTCACAGGGAAGATGCTGAAGACCTGATTTTAGTTTGTTTTTTTTTTTAAACAAAGACTTTTCTGTTTTTAAACAAAGACCCAGCACTTCCTGGGCACGGGCACTGCCCTAAATGTCTTCACGTCCACTAGCTCATTTGCTGCTCGCAGAGATGGCCGCTGCCCCGAGTTCCACCTTGAGGTGAGCAAAGGGAGACGCAGACAAGCTTAAGTAGCTCAGCAAAGGCCACACAGCTATGAATTCAAGGAGCAAAGATTCCAACCCAGGCTATCCAACGCTAGCGACCCAACCATCACTTCCTCCCTCCCCGTCAGGAGCAAGTGACGTGGACAGGTCACACTTCCGGGCCGTTGGTCCACCACTATTTCCAGAGCGAGTACGGCAGGGAGGTGTGAAAGAACAGGGTGAGCTTACACACCGAAGGACTGGCATGAGTCGGGCGGGCCACTGTCGCCCCCGAGCCTCCACTGCTGTAAGATCACAAATACTCTGTTACAGGAAGCCACTGTGGTGGGTAAACGCGGCTCCGTTTACTGAGTACCTATAGCGCAGGGACTCGTTCTCTCAACCAGTAGTGGCCGGGGACTCAGTGAGGTGGGGCTCTGCAGTGCGGCAGGAAAACGGACAGAGAGTCAAACGCTCACACAAACCACCAGCGACCAAGACTTGAGACGATGCGCGAGCGGAAAGGATAGGGCACCCTGAGAGGTACACCGGGCGCGGTCCCAGTGTATGCCGCGGGTCACAGAGGGCGAGTGGGGGACGCCCCCGAGCCTTCAGCTCCTGTCCCCCTTGTAACAGAAGCCGGTGGCCGACGCTGTGACACAGGTCCAGCAACTCCTGGGAGGACCCGCACTGAAGAGCAGGGAAGGAAGCCGCCTCGCCCAGCAGCAGTTTGGAAAATGACTCCTCCATGTCCCCCACAGCGTTTCAGATGAATAGCTTGGTTTCATAGCCACAGAGCTTCGTCCCAAAGTGGGGATTATGAATGACCAGCTCTCACAGCTTTCTGGAGGAAGCCCTGTTCACTTTCTTTTTGCTGCAATTTATAACAAGTCTACGGTCCTCCCAGGGATGCCTCATCCCGTTATCCTCCTCCTCTTCCCTCCTCACACTGTGGTTACAGAATGGGCTTTCCTCTGGGGAGTGCGCCGCCGGCTCCCCGAGATGTCCCCTCGACCCAGGGCTCTTGAGGAAGGCGCTCCTGCAGTGGGACCGCTGCTCCCCCATGCGCGAGGACAGGCGAGGCCACACGAACCTCACCGTGTCTTCCCCTAAAGCAGCTTTACTGGCGTACATCTGACAATCAACACGTCGTCAACCAAGTGTGTAACTAGGGAGTCCTGACCTATGTTGACACACGCGAAATCATCACAACCCAAGTAGTGAACCCCAGAAAGTCCCTCTGGCAACCCCTCCCTTCCAGTCCTCTGCCGCGACCTCATCGCAAGCAACCACCAATCTGCTTTCCCACTCTACACATTAGTTGGCCTTTTCTAGAATTTTCTACAAATAGAATCATACTGTATATTCTCTTTTTTGGTCTGATTTCATTTTTTTTTTTAAACTCAGCGTAACTGGAACCCCTCGTGTTCCTGAACATACCACTGGTTCGTTCCCCTTGACTGTTGGGGAGCACCGCACTTTGTGTATCTACCTACTGGTGATGGCTATGTGTGTACCTGTAGCCTTGAGCTACCACACGGGAAGGTGGTCAGAGCACTGGTGCACAAGTCTTTGCACAGACACCTACTTCTTTTTCTCATGGATAAAAACCTCGGAGCGCAAAGACAGCCCTGTCCTTGAAGGTAGAGCCAGAGCCCTTTGATACGTCTTTCTTTTCAGGCTCCAGTACTAGGACTAGCATTTAGCTGGCTCTCCCCAAATGCAGCACAACCATGATCTTGAACATGAGAGGGAGGCTGGATCCGAAAAGAGCGCAAAGGTAAATGTTTTCATTCTGGTATTGACATTCTGAGCACTTCCTGTGTATCCCAGGCTATGCTAAGCACCTTCTGGTTATTACATGAATCAATCCTCTCAAAGTCCTGTGAGGAGCTGTGACTCTCGTAGCCACACTGAGGACAAGGAGGGGCCGGTACGGAGTGACCCACCCCCGGTGACGGACACAGCAGGTGCGCACAGCAGAGGCAGAATCGGAACCCACCACCTGGCTTGTGGGGCCATGTTCTCCAGCAAAAGCTCAGCTGCCTCTCAGGGCTTTCTCTTCTTTTCATACTATGCACTCGGTGTGGTTACCCCTCCAAGTCCTCCACCTTCTGGTCTACCTCTCCTGTGTCCACCCCCTGGAGGAAGGGACCAGCTGTTTCAGGACACCCACAGCACCCAGGGGAAGGCAATGAGGACTGGCCTGGGCTTCAGCCCGTGTCCCATGTGTGGCTTCCAGGTGGCTCTCGCTGTCCCCACCATACGGCCCTCTCCCCTCCCTGATGGCCTGTCCTGAGGACTTCCCGCTCCAGCATCAGAGGGGAAGACAACAGCCCTATGGAGTCTGCTTAAAGGGTTCCCACGAGTGCGTGAGCCCAAGGTTCTGTATCAAATGCCTAATACGTGGACAGATCTCTTAGTGGTTCTGCTTCTCCGACTAAACCCTGACTCCTGCATATTTAGCTCAAGAAGCATGAAGACAAAGTATCAACTGGCACTGAGCTGTGACTTAGGCCACGTAGTTGAAGGGGATGCACATCAATTTCAGGCCAACAGCACACTCTGGCAGAGCCTTCAGTCCCCCTGCCCTTCTAAGAGCAATCTTCTAGTTTTCTCCACACCGCACAACATCTCCAGCCCCATAACCACTGGGAAGAGAGACTGAAGTTGTGACTCAGCTCCCAGGCCCCAGTGTCACTGCAGACAGTGGAACCCACCCCAGGGGAGTCCTTGTGAGTATGTGTTCATTCAGTCCACATCTACCAAGTACCTACTACCTGCTGGGAACTGGGGCAGGCTCTGGGATAGCCCGGTGAGCAAAGCAGTCCCCACACACACCACGCAGACAGGCGAGCTGACGAAGACAGAGGGGACACCATTAAACGTATGTGCCAGGTGCGGGAACAAGATACAAGTCTGATGCGGAGGGTGGAGAAGGCAGGTTACTTCGGAGAGGAGGATCAAGAAGGACCCGCTGAGAGGCAGACGTCTGGGGAGAGAGCAGGCAATGCCTGCAGGCACCTGTTATTCTGACATCTAGAAATGGCTGGACTTTAGTTAGTGTGGATCTCCGCATCTCCCCCATTCAAGTGCAGGATCAGGAGGAGTCTCCTTGCTCAGAAGGTGACGTACCCTTTTTGTTTATACCGAACGGCCTGGGAGCTGAACCCAACTCCAAGAGCCCCTCAGCTCTTGGGGGAAGCACTGGTTTTTTCCCCCATCTCCCCCATCCCCATCTCAGGATGCACAGAAATCACAGCAGAGGCTCCAAAAAAGGATCACTCCCAAACACACTTGGTGGATAATCTTATCTTAGAGAAATTTCTGTCAATGCTAAGCCCTAAAGAGAGACGACCTTTCCATCACAGCGAGGCTTCCTCTTAAATAGTCTTCTATAAGCATTCATGTTGGTCCCATTATCCCCAGCCAACCATGACCTGCATTTCCCTGATTCACTTCTCTCCTCTCTGTGTCCAACAGGTTTAATAGGTTCCTAATGTATGCTGACATAATCGACAGCTTACATAATCGCGCTTAGGACTGTCGTACCTTGTAGGCATCTTTATTGCGTTTGTTCATTAGGTAAATAAGTCCTTACATATTGTCAAGACTCTCCAGCTGAGAAATTGATGGAACGGTCTACAATTTGTGCCCATCTAGAACATCACTTACGTGTAAACAGCAACAGGGATTATACGTGCATTGCAACAATCTGTCTTCTACCTATGAAGTCAAGGATCTCTCTCTGTGTTGCTCATTTCATCCCTGACACCCGCAACAGAGACTTGCACACCACAAGCACTAAGAGCTTGTAGAGTACGGCAACGAATACAAAGAAGAGTCAATGACAGCACCCAGCCCAGGGGTGCTTGAGATGAAGAATCTGGGTGGCTCAGTGGGTTAAACCTCTGCCTTTGGCTCAGGTCATGGTCCCGGGGTCCTGGGATCGAGCCCCACACTGGGCTCTCTGCTCAGCGGGGAGCCTGCTTTTCCCTCTCCCTCTGCAGCTCTGCCTGCTTATACTCTCTCTGTCAAATAAATAAAATCTTTTTAAAGGATAAAAAAAATAAACCTGGGACCATCCCAGCCCCTGTGGGGAACAATCGGTATGGGACAGAGCAGAGGCTGCAGTTCCCAAAAGCCACTACAAAAGAAGATGGGGTAGAACACCAGCAGGGGGGACAGAGGAGCCACAAGCAGGTGTAGCTAGCTGTAAAAATCCCTCCGAGCAGGTGTGGCTGGTAGGCCAGGAGTCCAGAGAGTCAAGGTCCCTAGGGAAGTGAGGGATGACATGGGGAGTTCATGGCAGCACTCTGCCAACCCGTGGAGGATGTATTTCGCCTTCTCAACGACTAGCACGGCTCCATCAGTGCCTGACAAAAGGCAGCCGGGCACGGACCACATGCAGGCGGGCCTGCAGGCTTCCCACAGCAACTCTGCCCTCAAATACACTCGAGACCACCCAGGAGCCCAAGAAGCCTCTGGGGATGCCACCACTGATGGCTTCTGGTCTCTTCCTGGCCCAGATGGCATTTGGCAGACGCTTACACCTACTAAAAGCTGCCCCACTCTGTGCCAGACACACGGGACAGAACAGATAGAGGACAAAGACAGACCCAGACCGGCCCCCACGAGGCAGGGACTTGACACCTCCGCTCCCCAATCCGCCATTCACGCGATGTGCGTGCGAGGAAATCGCACACGCCTGGCACTGCTCTTCACGCTCTTCATGACGTCACCCCACGTAGTGACAGGAAAGGCATCCTCGTCGCCCCCAAGGGCAAACAGTTCCCTAAGTCCCAACAACACAACACACTGTGCACCCCACACCGTCTGCCAGGCACGTGACACACGGACTCATTCATCCTCGCGACAGCACGCACTTGGCATCACTACTCCGCTTCATGGAGGAGAAATTTCTGAGTCCAAGCAGTTTAGGGTATCCAGAATCTGATCTTGTATCCTTCTGTTACAGCTCGGAGAGCTCCCTTCTGCAATCCCTTCTGCAGGATTATTAGAAGGGCCCACTCATCAGTTATTGAAGGGTGAGGAAACAGGTACAGAGAAGGGAGGGGCCTGATTCTGGCCCCCTGCACCCCTACCCGAAAGGGCCAGGGCTGCGAACCCAGCCTGGGTCCCTCCGAACGTCATGCTCTCTCTAGGACACCACTCGGCTTCTCCCCTGTCTCTACCCCCCCCCCAGACACAGGGGGCCCGTGGGGCATGTTCCCATAATCCCTCAATGCTGTCTTAAGACAAAGCCTTGAAGAGCAGTGATTCTACCTAACCTCAACCCCAACAAACCTCTGCCTCAACTAGGGGCTCCCACTCCGAGTGAGTTCAACAGGACAGCTCGCCCGACAAGTCTACCCTTTGCTGTCAGATCCGTAATAACTTTTGTGAAGAACTTCCAAAGTGCTGGGGAAGCGAAATCAAACATTCTGCCATTATCCCCAAAGGCCAGGCCACTGCAGCAGGAGCTCTGCCATTAGCAGTGGGCTACCTCAGAGCAATCATCATTAAACAGGAGCTGCCTTCAATTTCGGCTGAAAGGAACATGGTTGGAAAGGCAGCAAAATAAGCCTTCAAAGATGTCCACTCACTCAGCCTTTGCCAGGACAGGACAAAGATTGCAAAACGCTCCATAATAATCTAATTCCCCAGCCAAAGATTTGGCTCTTTCAACAAATCACAAAACATATCTCAAGGCCAACCATAAATCGGGACAGTTAGGCTTGCTGGTACCCGGCTTCGCCACATCACAGGACAAGCGAGTCAACAGAATTCTAGGTGGAAACACTGTCTCTTCTTCTTGAAAGCCACGAGGGCCAAAATTAGAAAACCGTAATTGTACTGTGCCCGAGGTTTCAGAGCCCAGAGGGGCCCCCAACGTCAAAAGCTATCTGCTTTGGCTTTTTCGGGTGGGACCAGGGTGAGCAGGGGCCAGATTCAAAACTAGTGGTTGCCAAAAACTTCGCTCATCATGACAAGTAATGTTTTAATGCAATATTGTGAAGAACCAAAATTGATGCAAAAAATCTCTAACGAACAAAACAGCTGAAATTATAAACACAGACAGGATCAGTACTGCTGTCTTCCCTGGCTAAGCCCCGGCTGTGCCTTAGATGGGCTTTGCACCGCTCCTCTTTCTGCAGACGGTAAGACACACCCGGAAAAGGGGAGTGACCTGCCAGAGTCACCAGGTCAGTAGTAACTAAAATGTCCAGTTCCTGAGGCCCTCTGCCCGGTGCTGTTAGGAGCCCTGTCACTAAGGGTGGGGTTACTGTCCCAGCCTCCTTGCCCCCACTCCAGTCCTGATGTCACAGCGCTGCCCACAGACCTTGTCCGGGCACCACGGCCTCCAGGCAGCAGGTGCCTCTCCCAGACTGACAGACGGGGGCAAGCGGGCAGCCTGTAAGTCAAATTCAGCAAGCAACTGGTTTCTGTCGGACTCCCTGGGTACTTACAATTAATATTGGCTGCCAGCATTTTGAAATTAAGCTTTCAGAAAAAACCCAGATGTGTCTGAGTCCTCTTAAAGAAGTGACTTTGCTGGGGCGCCTGGGTGGCTCAGTGGGTTAAAGCCTCTGCCTTCGGCTCAGGTCATGATCCCAGGGTCCTGAGATCAAGCCCCGCATCGGGATCTCTGCTCAGCAGTGAGCCTGCTTCCTCCTCTCTCTGCCTGCCTCTCTACATGCTTGTGATCTCTCTCTCTCTCTGTCAATTAAATAAATAAATAAAATCTTTAAAAAAAAAAAAAAAAGTGACTTTGCAACGGTGCGCCCATCTTCCCATGGGGAGGTGGGGGAAACAAGAGGTCTGCGGCAAGCATCAGCCCCTCCGCATAAGGGCGCTCCTTAAGGCCCTGGGCACACGGCAGGGGACAGAAGAGACCATGCGTCCTACTGCAGTGCACGTTCCAGAGGGAAAACACAGCGGAAGAGGGGAGACCGAGAGTAAGCCAGAAGTTAGCGGCTATGGGAGAAAGCAAAGCAGGGGTAAGAGAGGAACAGTTGTCTGTGGGGGAGAGGGAAGCAGGTTTAAACAGGGTGGTCCGAAGAAGAAGGAAACCCTGCCGCGTGTGACGACACAGATCTACCTTGCGCACGTCAGGCGAAGTGCAATGAGTCAGACAGCGGAAGATAAATACCGTGCGGCCTCACTTCTCTGTGGAATCTCAAAGAGCCCAACTCAACGAAACCAGAAGTAAAGGTTGCCAGGGGCTCGGGTAAGGGGGAGAAGCTGACCCAAGCATACACACTGCTAGCTGTAAGAGGAGTTCTCAGGCCCGATGGACAGGACGGTGGGTATGATTAAGACACCGTATTACCGACCTGAGTGAGTCCCTCCTAAAAGTCCCCCCACCCCCCCCACAGTAATTAGGTGAGGGGGTGGAGGTGTGAACTAACCTTATTGTGCTGGCCATTGCAAGATACACACGTGCGGCGAACTGTCACACTGTAGGCCTCTAACCCAGACCTAAGGTCTACGTATGTCACCGTGACCTCGGTAGAGCCAAGGCAACACCAGGTGTTCCGAGAGGGGCCCTCTGAGTCGTGGACACCCAAGTGACCAGCTGAAGGAGAAGAGGAAATGAGCCCCTGGCCACCACCTGGTCCCGGGTGAATGGACTTGGACTCCCACCTCCCGGGGAATGGACTTGGCTTCCTCACCTCCAAAATGGAGACTACAAAAAATACATAACCTCACAGGGTCACTATGGGGACTCAATGCGACAGTAAGTGTGGAGCGCACAGCCCAGTGCCTGGCCCAGCAGTGCCCAATAAAAGCCCAGTAATCAAGGCTGACACTAGCCTCCCCGGGGCCCTCCCTACCCCCTCCCCAGCAGTAACCCCTCCACCACCCCCTTGTCACCATGAGGATAAGGAGGAAAGAAGAGGAAAGCCCCTTAAACAAACCAGGTTGTTTTAGGCCTTCTTAGACCCGTCCACACCCTCAACCCATCCACACTCTGCCCCCCAGTGGACATGCTACTTCCTGACAGTGACTCCTTTCATGGTCAGGTAGGACAGCAACCTGCGCCGCAGAGGTACTCACCGCTTCTGGCCCATACACCTACTTATGTTCTCACATCTGCATCCAACCGAAAGGCAAGCATTTTTCCCAGCATTCAGGTAGGCCCTCCCTAGTATGAGTGGAGAACTAAACCCTTTCCACTGTGACCCACGCACCTCCCCTTTTCTAATACTCATTGGCATGAAATCACATACGAGCTCTCCCTAGGTGGGTGCTCAAAAGACCTACATAGACTAGACACCACATACAGACGCTCAACTCTAGTGCCGACAGATTTCCAATAATCAGAAAGCTGAAAGAGCCAGGGTTTTTTTTTTTTTTTTCGTAGTGTCACACTATGATAATGGATGTTTGTAATTATGGCCTTGAGGCGAGGCAAGTTCCTTAACTGCCTTCTAAATTATCGGAGATCAAATTATGTTCAGTTGCATTTTAACGTTAAGTGTATTTTAATTATATTCTCATTCGTGGAAAATTAGTAACCCACACGGCTGAAATAGATCATCAAGGCAGCTTTGTGAATAAAACATTCAGGATAAAGCTCAGATTTCCAGAATGTTCTCACAAACCCATATTCTGCCATCATTCTAAGTGAGAATTTATTATTTATATCCCTTCCCCCCCCAAAATAATATGGACACTTATGAACAGACATATTATGGAATCATAATTTTACATTAAGTGAGGAGATAAAGGAGGCAGGAAAACAGACAAAGTCAATAGTAAGGTTAGAATCAAAAACATGCCTCAACACTTCCAGTTTATCTAGGGATGAGCCCACATTTGCCTCTGAGCTTCCTAGAAAGCAAGGCAAAGAAGGAAATATCATCAGTGACGACATTCATAGCACCCAAAAGAATGGACTACTTAGTCAAGAAAATCATTCCTGGTACCAAGAGTTATTTCTGTGACATAGAAATTACACACAATGTGAGTGACCCACAACACCCTTATCCACAAGTTGCAGAAAAAAAACGATGATTTTCAGCAGACTATATTCTCTGAACACCGAAACAAGGACACAGATTAAAATTCAAGTGCCATTGAAAACAGGCCAGGGACACTGAGCCAGGGGAATAGTATGGACAGCAGGTAGTTAGGGACTAACTGCTGGAAGTCTGTGTAGCATCTGAAACAGGAAGGTCTAACTCCACTCCAGCCAACTGCCACTGTTGGAATATGGGAATATGGGCTCGAAGCTTCCAGAGAATCTAGTTTTACAATTATGGAATGTTTCCAGTGTACGAGAACACAGAGCTCTAGGAAATAGGAACCTGTAATAAAGCAAACACCAGTGTACCAACTCCCTGCTTGTATCACTTAAGATCCAGAACCTTCTGGTACTTCTGAAACCCTCTCTCTGTTATCTGTGCCCTGATTTTAAATGTGTCCTCCCTTTGGTTTTCTGTATAGTTTACCCCAAAGTATGAATTCCTAACCTGTCTCCTATTCCATTCTATACTTTCCTCGCCTTTCTAGAAACACGCTCTGCAGCAACTTGCTTTCTTCATAATATTCAGGAAACCCACCTTCATGAGGTACACAGCTGACGATCATCCATTTTCATTGCTACATTGATTTCTAGGCCACATTTCACTTCTTTCTAAATTTATCCTCTTGTTGATGGACATTTGAGTTGCACTGAACATCTTGCCATTATAAGCAATACAAGGGACATGGCCGTATGTGTCTTTCCTAGTGCGTGTGGGCAAGTGCTTCTTTAGGATGGGGCTAAAATCTAGGTTTTAGTAATGGACGAAGTACTTCCAATCAAAAAAGAACATTATGTAGACTGACTCTCTATGGGCTAGACACTGTCCGCCGCAGGCCTGTAGCCTTCAGCTCAGCCAAAAGCTCTGTGGTCAACTGTGAGACAATCCTCTAAGCAGTAAAGCTATTCAGACCCCGTTTGCTCCTGCCCATGATCTAGTTTAACTCAAGGATGAAAAGGTCTCACATGGATAGACCATACGACCTTCAGGCAGGTGTTGGTGAATACCACTTCTTAAGAATGAGCTTTTGAAGACTTTTGGACAGCAGAAAGTCTAACCTTATACTCATTCCCACAAACCCAAAGGGAAGACATATGTGCAACTGACCAAGGACAGACCCTGACACCCTTTCAAAGTCAAATGAGCTGGAAGGAAATCTGGCAGTCCGCTACGAGGTTACATTATGTGCTCAGAAATGGCACTATTAATACACCAACTGCTGCCAACGCCTCCAGAGAGGGGATCTGATTTCAATGATAAAAGTGATACAACTCTGCAGAGAGTAGGATTCCAAGTATGAAAAATTCAATATATTCCAGTCAAAAATAAGTGTATTATGTGACCTAGAATACCTCTATTTATAGATCTATACATGGATACAGGTAACTATATCTACACACGGAAATAAAATGTTGTCATAACGAACCCCCAAGTGTCTACAGCGACTATCTCTGAGATGAACTCCAAGTGGGTTGTCTTTTTTTAAAGTTTTACTCATCTGTGGTTTTTTTTCCCCCCAATGATTATGTTATTTCTCTTCTGGTGATGTGAAAATGGGACTAATCAAATCACCCTTCATCTGTGATGGCTTTGCTCCTCTAGAGCCCAAAACACATCTTCTCCAACGAGAACCACTTTTTAAGAAAATGGTGAGAGGTCTTTCAAAAGGTGCTCACCCTAAGGATCTCCAAGGCAGTCTACTAGGCTGGGCCAAAGGTACTACACCTGACGGAAAGGTCCCAGAATGACGCAGAGCAGACACCAATGGAAAATGACAGGGTTCATGCACAAGGTCTCCATCCGGGCACAAGATCTCCAAGAGAAGGTCCCTGAACTGCACTAGTAGATTTTTACTTTTTTGTGGCGCTCATTAAGTTTTATTAGAACATTGATGAGCCTCCCTTTTTTCCTCTGTAAAGTGGCAATAATCACCCCCCTCCTTTAAGCATTTAAGAGCATTAAATATGCCCACTGCCTGACCCATGACGGTAAGCAATGCTAACATGTGAGCTCCGCATCATGGCAGCCCCACCGCCATGAAGGAGCAGAACCTTCTAGATCAGGGACGGGCACCCTGCCACCTGACTTTCTAAATCAAGCTTCACTGGTCCACCCATACCCACCCGCTCACACACCGTGTAGCACTGCCCTGGGGCGCCCCCTGCGGTGCCTAAAATACTTTTCATTTGGCCCTTTACTGAAAAGGTGTACAGACCCATGATCTAGAAATTGTTAAGTGCTACAAACACACACACAGAGTTCTAATTCTGATAGGCCCAAAAAAAAAAAAAATTGTGGACACCTTACATTGCTTTTCCTGCATCCATAAAGGCTACTGGCACCAAGTTTCAGATGCAAACTGGCATTTTAACGGCTGATAGCCAATTTAACCCACTCAGTTTTATCACTTTCACCCAAATGGACCACCACCTTGCTTTAAAATACATGCCACTGAGGCAATTCAAGCCTCAAACGCTGGGAAGGCAGTTGTCACTTACAGAGAAGCCAGTGTCTTGCTCTCCTCCTGAGCTCCAGCAAACGGATGGAGGAATTTTCCATTAATTTTAAAAGCTTTTCCTACCAAAGGCAGAGAAGATCTTTCAAGAACACAAAAAGGCAATATTTCAGCGTTTAAATGTGGTTTTTCTCGCAAAGGGAAAATAATTTCCACATATTACATAGTAGCGACGGGGCTACTCCCACCAAATGCATCCCATTTGGAGGAGGAGAACTAAATTTTAAAGGACGCTTTTTTGGAAGCATTCATCTCGGGCGCGTGGAAATCAAAGAGCTGGTGCCCAGAAGTTGTTCCTTGCAGGAAAAAAGTCCAAGTTTCTCTCAGACTGATCTCCCTTCTCTAGGCTGTTAAAAACCCATTTTCTAAACCACCCGAGATGGTGGGAGGAAACACACACACACCAAAACCCAATTTCAATCTCCTTTGCTCAAGTATCATTGTTTGTGCAAAGCGGGCCACGGAGTTGAGTATGTGGCCCAGGGAAGTAAGTGAATGGAGGCATTCTGAAGGCTCTGGGAAGGGGGAAGAAAGACTTTTAAAAAGGACTTGTCACTGTGCAAAAAGGGCTGACAGTCCACCCAGGCCAAGCGCAGTCGGCCGCCCTGGAAACGGAGCATCTGCCTCACACGGAGGAAGTCAGGAGGCAGGGCCCACTCGGCTCCTCGCTGCGCCCATGCCACAGGTAACAAATACCTTCGTAACCTCACAGGTGAGATCAGCCCCCAGAGAAGCTGGGAGACAGAGCTGCTGGGGCCAAAGCAGAACACAGCAAGTGCCAGGCAGCTCGGCAAGCAAACAGGCTGAGGTTGGTAGGAAGAGGAGGAGTGGCCGAGGATCTGGGCAGCCTGTTCCGGAGCAAGCCTGGAGAGGGCTCTGACAAACACAGCCTCTGGGGAAGCTGTAACAGGGAACAGTGTGGGAAGAGAAGCAGGTGGCCCTGTGTGGCTAGGGGTCTCCCTGAAGGGAACTAGAGGCCCCACCACTCTTCATCCTCATCACGTCAATGTCCGGATAGGAGAAGTGGACCACCAAGGAGGTGGGAACAGAGAGACGTCTTCTCCCGGGGGCTCCGCCTACACTGGGCCTGGATTTGAAGACCCAGAGAGCCACGAGCAGTGCCAGGGCTGGAACAAGTGGTCCTCAGCGATGAGATGGAGAGCTGGGTTGGAGGGAGGAGTCAGCCTGGAGACCAGCCATGATGTCCAAGAAGAGGACAGGGCGGGAAGCTAGGACCAGCTCTCAGGGTGCAGAGATGAGGCTTTCTGCCATGCAGTGGCTGCAGCAGGAGCCCACAGCCAACCAGATCCTGCACAGACTGCGGAGAGGTGAGCCCTGGGGACGTCCCTGGCCCCAGGGGGATGGGTGCATCCTCAGAAACCGGCAAGAGCTCATGGTCCCTGAGTAAGCACACGGGTCTTCTCAGCCCATCAGTAGAGACAGGCCCGAGAAGACTAGACTCACAGCTACTCTCTGACTGGTGGGGCTCAAGGCTGTTCAACTCAGGAGGGACACTGTCGATCCCCCAGCAGGTAAATGAGACCAGTCTCCTTCTCGCCACCCACGGAGAAGAGGACCAGCAGGAAGCGATGCCCACCATTCCTCACTCAAGGTGTAAATGCGACACATCAGACATGATCATTCCCAGGTCATAGATGAGGACAGCCAAGGCTCCCAGGGGCTATAAAAGGGCCAAGGCACACACATGAGGCCATGTTGGAACCCTCACACTCTGACTAGCCTGGGGACAAACCCCCTCCACCGTCACTTGTAATGAACATTCCGGAAGGATTCTTTCCAATAGGGACTGGTTACAAGCTTCAGGTCTGGAAGTTAAGTCCCAACTCTTACCACCAAGTATGCATTGGACCTCTAACATGAGTCATTTCATCACGCCTCAGTTTCCTACTCTGGAAAATGTGGTTAAGAGTATTATCCTCACAGTGAGCGTACTCCAAGGGTCGAATGAGACCAGGTGCTCAGAAAAACACCCAGCACAGTATGGACACTGAACACATGTAAGCTAGCCAGTCCGACAAAGATCTGAACAATTATGAAGGAAGACACCCACCCAGAAGAACAGAAAGGCTCAAAATCAATGGATAAAAAGGATTCTTTGTGCTTTTCATTTTTTTAATCCACTCAACTATGCCCCCAAAGTGGATTAAATAAAAATGTTCAACGCGTTCTTTCTACAGAGCTATTGGATCAAAGCAAGTTATTAGCTGAGCTACATAATTCATTTGATTAATTTGCACTGTAATGAGCAAGAAGCGGCCAGCAAACCTCAAAGCCGCTCCCAGCCCAATTAGGGGGTCCATTTCAAGTTTCAGGAAAGTATTCCACTAGAAGACAGTCATAAAATGTGTCAGGAAACAAACGGCAAGCTAAGCCTCCAACAAGGGCCGTCGAATCCCAGGGGTACCTCCGTACGTAAAGGCTCTGTCTGAATGTCGAGGTTGGGGGATCGCAGCTGCTGACCTTGGAACGGAGTGAAAATGTCCGTTCTGCCGCTTTCCAAGTGGTGTGACTCGGGACGGTCTGCTCAACCTTTCCGAGCCTGCTTCCTGACCTGCTGCTTACTGCTTAAATGAGAGGATGCGTGTGATGCCCCAGTCCGGGTTTTGACACCAGAGCCACAGGGCTGTGTCAGCCTCTCAGGGGGAGGGAGACAACAGGCAGGTGATACACAGTTTTAGCTGCTTTAAACAAACAAGAACACCAGGCCATCAGAAGCTGAGTCCCACTTCTAAAATGACAGGGCGCCCTCAGGCAACACTTTTCCCAAAATGTTTCCCAGTTACAGCCACCGAGCCAGACCGCTAGGCACTGTTCGAGTTAGGAGTCTTAGGTGTTGTCCCTTAGGACCAAATGGCAGGAAGTTTTTATGAAACCGAAGTCTTGGACAGCACTGACTTGACCCATACAGCTACCATCTTCCTGAACAGGTCAGAAATGGCTGGTTGGGCTTCGTAAGGGGCTTTTATCCAAGGGCCAAGAGTGGCCAAGGGGTGCAAGGCATGGCAGCCCATGGACACCTGTGTCGGGGGAAACAGACCCGAGAAGGCCAAGAAAAGGGAACATTTCCCAATCACACTGCTTTAGAAAAATAAACATTCAGGGTGCCTGGGTGGTTCAGTCATTAAGTGTCTGCCTTCAGCTCAGGTCATGATCCCAGGGTCGTGGGATCGAGCCCCACATCAGGCTCTCTGCTCAGCAGGGAGCCTGCTGCCCCCTTTCCCACTCCCCCTGCTTGTGTTCCCTTTCTCACTGTGTCTCTCTGTTAAATAAGTAAATAAAATCTTTTTTAAAAAAAAAAAGAAAAGAAAAGAAACATTAACTGTAGCAACTGAACGGAGGACGACTCTAACTGGCATGACCAATGGCTAGTGCTGCAGAAACTCTGCCCATGCTCCGTCTCTGCCCCCATCACCTGTTACTCCACATCCTCCTCGCAACCCGCTCAGACCTCTGCACCTGCTCTTCAGATGGCCCTGGGCTGCCCTTCCTCTCTCTGGCTCTCTGGCAAATTCCTGCTCTGCCTTTAAAGCCCAGCTTAGAAATGAAGAGCTGTGGGTGCCCCCCAGGATATTCCAAACCACATCCCCCCCACTGGCCAATCGCACAGCTCACCCCCCTTCTCTGTGTTACGTCTCGGGCTCCCTGACCCCTTGCTGCTAGAAATTACTGTCTCACCCCCTTGGTAGGCTGCGAGCCCCTGAGGGGGAGAGCAAGGGTCTACTCAACCACTCATCCGGCACTCAGTCATTCGTTCTTTCATACGTCCACTCAAACCCTCACTGAACACTGACGTAGGTACTGGCATCGCCTCTCCAGCACCCATTTCCTGTCTAGCAATGATCTTGGTGTTCATTTGCCCCCCTCCAACCCACCTTCATTCTCCATGTGTGAACGGGGCCCCTTGCTCAGCCTAGAGCGTGAACGAGACCCCGCAGTTGGCTGGGAAGGGAGGCTGGGATCTAAGCCGGCTCTCTCGGAGTCAGCTCAAGGCTCTGGCAGGGAATGGAAACAGACTCTTGTGCTTTTGCTCTGAATGTGGACCGAGCAGAAGAGCATTTATCCAGGGGTTATCACAGCCTCGTGTGACGGGGGTGAGTGGGCAGAGGGCAGCAGGGGCAAGGAAAATGCTGTCAACCCAGAAATGGTAGAAGAAGGGGCCAGAGAGTATAACAGGAACCTGGTAACACCACTCACAGCCCACAATTCAGCCACTCCTAAAACCAGACTGTCCCTCGGATTAAGGACTTCTCTTCCAGGGAACAGTCCAGGTAGACGGGGCTCTGATGCAGTTAACAGGCAAACCCTGACAGCTCAGGGCCTGAACACATCACTGTATGCTCCTGCTGTCACCCAGCCTGCAGTGGCCCCAGCAGGATGACAAGGCAGCACCCTCCAAGCCAGGACTCAGGGACCCTGACTCGTGTCATCCTACAGCTAGGCCACACAGAATATGCAGCTGTGGTCACCTGCTTACAAGGTCACCATGGTAGGAGAAACTAGAAGAAAATTCACACCACCTCTTCTTGGATGACACTCATCACATCTGCTGACAGCCCAGCGGCCAGCAGCAGTCACAGGGTCCCGACCCGACCACGCGGGAGACAGAGAAACCCGCCGTCCTTTCAATCCTGGAAAAGAGCAGTGACACAGGCCTGATGAACGCATGGCAGAGACACCGCTGCCTGCAGCCTGAAGGTTCCTTGGTGCACTAAGCACAACCAGGTGGCAGGGATCGTGGCACACGCCAGGATGACGACCGAGAACAAACAAGGGGGAATGAGGGCAACAAAGACACGGACGGGCCAGGCAGCACAGGACACCACACTGACGGGACTAGGAGAGGGGACAAGAGCTGCAACAAGCCACCTGGGGAACCAAACCTGGCCTTCAGCAGGGCAGCGGAGTGCCCAGAGAAAGCTTGTGGGGACACATCTCAAGGATCAAAGGCAGCAGCCGGGGAAAACAGGAAGGGAAGATGGAGAAAGGACAGGAATCCACGAAAAGACCAGCCCACGGGCGAGCCTGGGGAGAACACGTACATCTGGGCATGGAAACGAACCCGGAGGGAGGTGAGACCTGTGTGTCTCACACAGAAGAGGGAGACAGAGAGCGAGAACATGGAGTATCTTATGTCAACATATTAAAAAGAAGTGGCATGCTTCCATGAATCTAAATACAAAGGTGAGCCATTCGAGTTTTATGCAGGAAAATGACCGGTTTCCCCAAGCCCTCCGTGAGCATTCAAGTCAACGCTTCCCTCTGCCAGGTCTCAACCCCCTCCCCTGCTGCTACAGCTCCATTGCTAGTGACACCTCCTCTTCGTTCTGGGTGGGCTGGGACACTGCTGGGCCCTCACCTGGTGTATTCTCAACACTGAGCCCAGCCCCGACAGGGCAGCACCTCCCATACCCACTGCTTCAGAGACGGGAACATTCTTCCTGAGACCCAGAAGCAGCTTCAAGCAGCCACTTGGCACTTCTGAAGAGGAAAGCGAATATAAAAGAGGCCCCAAGGAGCATGGGTCTGAAAAGCTAAAAACCAGCCACCCTAATTACAACTATTTTTACCTACAGCCCAGAAAGGACTAGTGGATCATTCTCCTTGGTGTTTACGGAAGTTCATCTGTTCATTGTCTAGTCTTCCAGGCTCCCAGAGCAGAGACACAAGCGGGAAGGAGGCTTGAACACCAGTGGGATACGACGGGGACACGCAGGGTGGAAACGCTGAGCCCACAGCAGGGCCCACGGCGCCATCACCAGCAGGTAGCAGCCCCACCATGAAATGGGAACGAGAGATCCAGAGGTCTGCCAGGGAGATGAGAAGATGCACAAGGACAGCCGCTAACGAGTCTGGAGCAGGCGCAGGCCGCACGGGGGCACCAGTGTCACTTGTGGCTGGACACGCCCCTGCAGGAGCAATGTGTGACCAGAAGGCCAGGGAGACGGAGGGAAGAAGGAAGATCTGTGGGTGAGAAGCGGTGCTGAGACAAGTGGCACTTCTCCATCATTGCACCGGGTCACACCCGGCTCACAGAGCAGCAGACTGGAGCCATGTGACGGGCACGAGACACACATCACGGCAAGCACGTGGGGAGTCCGACGGCCAGGGTGGCACGCGAGCCCTGTGAGCTCGGAGATGGTGTTCTAAGTCTCCAGCTTCCTCATCTCTAAGGATGCCCCACACAGGAGATGACCCATCAGCACATGGCCTAGAAACAAGTGTGAGCCCACAGTGCATGCTAACTGCCATCACCGCCACCATCATCATTTGCCGGTTGCTCTTCTATACCAAAGTGTCACCAAAAGCCTGACAGATCACAGAGGGTTTGCGCGAGCTTTGTGCTGGAACTTACTTCCCATTAATAGTAAGCTGCCATCATAATGAGAATGAATGTTGCTAACACGCCATTTATTTCACCCATGAGCAAAAATTCAGGGAATAACCACACTCATACAGTAAATGATAAATATCCTGTAATTTGAAAATTCAAGGTACATTATGAGCCCTCAAAAAACACTGACGGGAGAAATTTCTCCAGTTTCTGCAACTAATGAATTACAAGTGAAGAAGGAAAGGGGCCGGGAAGATACAGGTGGGACACCTGTAGATTGAGAGAGACCGCAGGGGTGTGTGAACCAATCACAGGGTATGGACGGACCCCAGGAGGACCTCACCCAAACATCCATCTGGACTGGAAATGTGAACCCTCCGCAGATACTTGATGATATTAAGAACCTGTCGCTGGCTTGTAGGTATGATAGCGATATTATAGGGTGTTTTCCTTTTAAAAAATAAAGGACCCTTATGTTTCATTTGAGATACCTCCCAAAATACTTTGGGATGAAATCAGGTCATGCTTTGGATTGGCTTCCAAGACTATAAGAAGCTGGGAAAGCAGAAAGATGTTCGGATGAAGCAAGACTGGCCCTGATTCACGACAGTTTTGGGTGATGGGTTCACGGAAGCTCGTATGTTGCTCTGTCTACTCTTATGTATATTTCAAGTGTCCACAGTAAAAACATCTTTTAAAAAAAACAATGATGGAGCCGCCTATGGGAGACAGCCTGCCTCTCCCGAAACCATCATGAGGCAAGGAGTTCACTTATCTCAGGGTCCTGGGATCAAGCCCTGCATCAGGCTCTCTGCTTGGCAGGGAGCCTGCTTCCCCACCCCCACTCTGCCTACCTCTCTGCCTACTTGTGATTTCCCTCTCTCTCTCTCTGTGTCAAATAAATAAATAAAATGTTTAAAAAAAAAAAGAGTACAGAGGTTCATCAGGGTGTTCTGGCTTTGTACACATTTTGACTTTTCCATAATAAAAATATTTTAAGAAGTCCTTGGAGGTTTAGTCTTGTTAGTAGTTCATACTTTAGTGAGAATTACACCTACCCGAACTCCTCACCAGTTTTCACTCATACCTAACAAGCACTTCAGCTGTTCTGGTTCATGAGAAAACTTCTTCCCCACCCCCAACCCCCACCCAAGGAGGTGAGAGCCTGGTCTCCATCACTCAGCATCTTGTGACTAAAATACTGAAAACAAAGTCACACCACACTTTTTGTTCTGAGCACCAGTTTAACGTAGATCTCAACTCAGAGATCTTTAGCCTGAGTCCTTACGTGAAATCCAATACTTTATCCAAAAGCTCATCTTTCTTTTGTATAAAGATGACTCTGATACATCAGGCATGATGGATGCCACCGGCCCCAATTTATGAAGCAAGTGCTGCTGGTGTTACCAATCCCAAAGTCCCGGCTGCCTCAGGACCTTTTACATTTTATTGAAATGATGATCACATTCACAGTTATCTGCAGCATGTGATTACGAATGTGTTCCTTACCAGCTTGAGCTTACTTTCCCATTAATAGTAACCTGCCATTATAACGAGAATAAATGTTGCTAATATACCATTTATTGCACCCATGAGCAAAAATTCAGGGACTAACTACACTCATACAGTAAATGATAAGTATCCTGTAATTTGAAAAATCAATCAACAGCTCGCTGAGTCCGGGCACATGGGAGGAAGCACAGATCTGTTTGCAGAGGATGGACTGGCAGTACTGCGACACGGGGCCCCCGGGGGACTCGACGTGTGGACGTGTGGCTGTAGATCAAAACTTAGGTACAAAGAAGGCAGGTGTAAAGGAGCCCCGGTACGCAGAGGCTGGACAGGGAAATTACATCATCTACTAATCATAGTCTGTCCGCCCCCCCCCCCCGGCCACACACTTGACCCTTGGACAATGAGGAGCTTTGGGCTACAAACTCCGCACCATCAAAAATCCGCAGGTGACTTCTGACTCCCCCGAAACCTGAGGGCCTACTGTTGACCAGAAGCCTTATCAAGAAGAGAGTCAGCTAACATGCACTATGTATGCTGTATACTTAAAAGTCATCTAAAGAAAAAATGTTGAGAAAAATACAGTACGATACTGCGTTTATCGAAAAAATCCCCCTGTGAGTGGACCCACTCAGTTCAAGCCCATTTTGTTCAAGGGTTAGCTGTAGATAGAAAGCTTCCTGTGAGCTAGGGCACTTCGGACGCTAATGAAAGAAAACAGATGAGACCCTAACGAAGACAAAATAATTACTGTAAACAGAGAAGTGGGAGAGCTCAGAGAAGGGACTGGAACCAGAACAGCTCTGGCAGGTTCAAGAGGAACCCCAGGAGCAATCAGGAGCTGCTACTAGAAGAACATAGGACTAACAGCCCTGTGGGCCTCAGCTCAGGCACACTCTTGCCCCCGGGCCAAAGAAGGGCGGGCAGGGGGGAATGGATTTATTCTCCCTAGACAGCAAGCTGTGGCGGCGGTCATTCCAAAAATAAGTAAATAAATAAAATCCAAAAGGAGGAAAGAAGGCACAGAAATATCTCCCGTCTAGTACAGGCACTGAACTACATTCTTTATATTCAATCCTCAACGGAACCTGCCAGCACATATCTCTGGCTGCGTTTTACTAATGGAGAAATGCAGGCTGAAAGACCGGAGCGCGCCCCAGAACACATGAACACATGACAGCAACTGACAAATCTGCAGTCTGTCCGATGGGGACAGCTGTCCCCGCAAACCACAGGCTGCGGAAGGCGGGGCTGAAGAGATGCAGGATCAGAGTCCAAAAGCCACCGGCATTACGTTTTTGTTGACAGCAACTGCTGGAGAAGAATGGGAATGTCTCTGCCAACAGTCGAAACCAAAGGAATTGTACTTAAAAGAGGCAAAGAAGAATCCTAAGTCTTTGATGGGCACGTCTGTTATCTTTTCTCTTCAGAACCCTTGGTGACAACAAATTCCCCTGATGTCTGCATCTTCAAGACAGATGGGAAGTTTACAGCAGAAACTCTAAGCCTCAGTACTACCAGCCCTGAAGAAAAAGGGAGGAACCTATTCTAGAAGCTCCTGTAAAGGGCCTGAGCTCTGCAGAACGGCGAGGACATGGCTCTAGGAGCCCACGAGGCCTAACTGGACATCTGCACTTCAGCCCTGCTACGGGACGATCCTCGTCGTGTCTGCCTCACCCCAGGGACTGGGAGCCTCCCCAAGATGGGCACTGCATCTTACGCAGCGTTGTGACCTACGCCCAGCCTGGGGGCAATGAAGAGCTAATGCTACCCACTGATGAAACACCAATGACACTGCCATCAAAGAAGAAAAGTCAATCTAGGCAAGTAAATGCCCTTTCAGGACCATCGCTGCCTTGGCTCCCATCTTCCGTGACTCACCTCATGGGAGCATCAACTCTGCTGCTCCTGGGGGTGGGCTAACCGTGAAAAGAGGAGGAAGGAAGACAAAGCCCAGCTAACTTAGAAGGTCCTCCGTAAACACATGCTCAAGTTGTTGGAACTGACCATCTGTCCCTCGAGGTGCTCTCCAGGCTAAAGCTCCTCCTGAAACTAAGTGTTAGAAGAGCCTGCCTCGGGACGCCTGGGTGGCTCAGTTGGTTAAGCGGCTGCCTTCGGCTCAGGTCATGATCCCAGCATCCTGAGATCGAGTCCCACATCCGGCTCCTTGCTCCGCAGGGAGCCTGCTTCTCTCTCTGCCTCTGCCTGCCACTCTGTCTGCCTGTGCTCGTTCCTGCTCTCTCTCTGACAAATGAATAAATAAAATCTTTAAAAAAAGAAGAAGAGCCTGCCTTCTCTGAAGAACCCCGTGAATGCCCACCAGCCCTCTACCCTGAGCTATGGTGCCCTGTACTACGCATGCTCCGTCCGGGACTTCCCAAGTCCCACCTGCCACTCGCTGTAAACATGACACTGAAGAGCCAAACCTCTCAGCAGACGATTGTTCTGTTCAATATTTATTGAGCGCCTACTGAATGCTGGACCATGTTAGGCATGGTTAACACACAATTAACACACAATTAAAAAGTTATCATCTGTTCCCTCGAGGAGCTCCCAGCCTGGTGTCCTACGACGTTTGCTTCAGAAGCGGGTAACTCCGGCCTCTGGGCGCTGGCTCCCTTCTGCTGTAACTCAGAGTGTGGGGTGTGCCCCTCCCAGCACTGCTGCCCACTGCCGGGGCCACAGCCTCCCTCTTCTCTGCTGGGTTTCCTCCTTGCACCTATTCCCTGCACCGTGACCAGGGCCGGTCCCTTCTCTGCCAGGTCCACCTTTGATTTCTCCCATGAGCATGGCCTTCCAGAGCAGGCAGACAGAATACAGGTTCCTGCTACGCTGCTGGACAGCCTGGGCGAGTCAAATCCAGCCCTGCCTGCTTCCTACCCAAGCCAAGAAATCTTGGGCACTTTACTCAGTATCTCAAAGCTCCATCTGGCAGCGGCACCCTCCTTGACAAAGTCTGCTGAGCACCACGTGAGCTGATCTACATGAGAGCCTGCGTGCAGCGCATGGAAACAGGTGTGCACCTGATGGCTGGCGGCCCCATCACAGTGGCTATTGCCAGATGAACCTCCTCCACCACCAGCATTTCGCTTTCCGTCTCATTTTCAAAAGCAAACCATCATAGGGTGTCCTGAACAACCTCTCCACCTCCAGTCCTTGGTCCCCGATGCTCTCCAGCCACTACAGGATGGCTTACAGTGTTGACTCTGGGCACTGAGCTGTCGGGGGTCTAGGGGCCAGGTCACTGAACACTCATGTGGTGTGTGCAGCCTGTGTGTGTGCAGGTACATGAGGTGGTTTTAGGGCTCCAAGAGGCATCTAGAGAAAGAATGTTCAGGAACTCAGTCTTCATTGGGATGAATCACAAAAGAGTAATTTGACTGTTGGGGTTCTTTGAATAGTCCTATGACATAAAATGCAATGACTCTTCTTCTGCCCTTCTGCTACGGAAGGAGGTGCATCAATGCTTCCCCCCACAGGCTTTCATGACTCCGGCGAACATGTGTTTAGAAGCCCTTGGTAAAAACCAACCATTGACTAAAGGACAGAGGAGCCTCACAAAGAACGCTGGAAAGCGCCTAATTACTGCCAACCTGAAGGGTTCCACAAAGGTTGCGGGATAATGAGACGCTAGTAATAGTCACAGAGGAAAGATCGCTGGCCGCTCACTCTGCCATCAGGAAGCAATGAAAAATCAGCCCGGGGTAGTAAATGCCAAAGGAGAACACCTCTGCTTCAGGCTCCCGTCGCTCTCAGCTCCTCGACAACAGTCACCCACTCTACTGGGAAAGGGGGTCCTGGAGGACCAGACAGGAAGGCTAACAGGAGAGGTGCTTACAGCCCAGCCCCCTTTCCCTCTGTTGTGACAGCTAACAAGAACACCAATGCAAGGGGATAGGACAATCACTTCGCATCATGCTGTCATCCTCCCTGCATCACTCAAGTCTGTAGTGAGATGGTGAGACTCTGTCACCATCAAAGCAGGTGGTGGCAGGGCCACAACACAGCCTCCAAGGCACCGTCATCTGGCCCACCAACGTCAGCAGCCACAGAGCCACCGCTCTCCCCACCTGCTCTGTACCAGACCTAGCGGGTCTCCTTTCTGGTCCTCGAATGTGCCAACTCCCCCTGTGCAGGACCTCTGTCCTTGCCATTCCCTGTGCAGGAAGCAGGAACTCAAAAAACACCCGGTCATGTGATGTACCTGCCACCCAACCAGTGAACTACGGTGCTTTGCTCAGTGGGTCAAGGGGCGATTCCCAGTCTTCTCGAGCCCTCCAGAGCCGGAGTTGATGAGCCCGTCAGCTCTCTAGCTGGGGGAACCTACATGTGGATCGCTGCCCCTCCCACCTTCCACCCAGTGCTCAGCATGCTCCCAGGAGCCCCAGGACATGAGCACCAGCCTCCAAGCTACATGCAGGCCTGACCAAGTCCTCATAACCAAACACCTGGCCAGGGGAGCTCATCAGCTCTTCATTCATTCAACAAACCCAAGATATCTGTGTCCTAGGGGAACGTAAACATACTTGCACTAGAGCATTTACCATTTGCGGAGAAATGGTAGCTGAGTATACCCAGCTGAAAAAGACATGGTCTCTGCCTTCCAGGGACTAGAGGTGTCAGGGGAGACACACAGGCTGATGCAGCCGTGAGGGTACGCGGCCCGGTCCCCTCTCTGCGCAGGCTGCGAACGGAGTGTTGATGCAGCACTGCCACCAGCCAACTGCGGTCAATGACCCCACTGCGTAAGCCTGTGAGGTTCGGCATGGGGGTGAGGACAGGCCCTGAGGGGACAGTGCCCCACCCCAGTCCCCCGGTCCTTCCATCCTGGTTTGTCACTCTTCCCCTATCTGCCTATTATGCTAAGACCCGGCCCCAGCTCATGCCCCTCTGAGCTCCCTTGAGTTAGAATTCAAATCGTTTCGGGACGCCTGGGTGGCTCAGTTGGTTAAGCGGCTGCCTTCGGCTCAGGTCATGATCCCAGCGTCCTGGGATAGAGTCCCACATCGGGCTCCTTGCTCGGCAGGGAGCCTGCTTCTCCCTCTGCCTCTGCCTGCCACTCTGTCTGCCTGTGCTCGCTCTCTCTAACTAATAAATAAATAAAATCTTAAAAAAAAAAAAAAAGAATTCAAATCGTTTCTCACCTCCCTTCTTCAGAGGTCACTAGGAACCTGGTGAAACAGACGACAAGCTTGTGAGGCTGAACCAGGGCCAAGCGTCAGGGGGCTCCTCCGCAAAGGGCCCGGCCTCTAAAACCTACCCTGAGGTCAGCTGTGTCTCCATGGCAATGGCAGGGATGTTTCTGATTCCACACATCAAATGTACTATAGAATATCCACAAACACTCAAGGGTAGATACACGCACGTATGTGTACGAACATACACGACTCGTCGTGAATGCCACACTGGTGACCACAACACACACACCGACGTTTACATATATATCTTATCGATTAGTTGCCTATCTGAAAACGCAGCCTTCTAGCTTTACCACGGAGTATGGCCGGGATTAATGATTTCTGGTAAAAAACACTTTATCCTATCAAAGTGCCCTTCTCCTTTATCAAGAATATTTTTAGCAGGGAGCTATCAAATTACTATATTGTGTGCTTACAAGTAATGCGACGCTGTGTGCCAATTCTACTTCAATAAAAAAGTATTTTTGTTAGGTACGAATGAGGAATGTTATCGAATGACTCTTTGGTACCAGGCAAGATCTCTATCTGGTGTTTAGCCTTTAATCTATCACGGAGCTGACTGGATGAATTTTCTAACGTTAAATCATCCCTGAAATCCTAAATTAATCCCTATTTCATGGGGATCGGTCCTTTCATATATAACTGGATTTGACTGGGCAATACCTTCCTAGAATTTTTATGCCCTGATACACGAGTGAGACTGGCCCACGGTTTCTTTTCTAGACTCTTTGGCAGTTTTTGTTCTTTTGAAGTAATGCGCATTGGAACCAAGATACAGAGACGCAGATACACGTAAAGTTACAGAGAAGGCTTTAAGAGGGGTACAAAAAGCAAGGGGCTGTTTGTACATACCTTGAGAGACTTTCTAGAAACCGCTACGAAACCACTCAGGTTTGCTACCTCCCAGGGCACCGCCTTTATTTTTAGAACTTCCTCCCCGTTTCTGGATGCTCTCCAGGTCAGTAGGCTACACCGTCAATTAATTCTGATAATAAACACTGTCCTGGGAAACAGCCCATGTCGCCCATATTTGTACTTTTACCAGCATCAGAGTTGTTTGGGACAGCCTCTCCTGCTTTTCATCTCCTCCAAATCCAAGAGTGCGTTTGTTTTCCTCTGTTTAACATGACATATTTGTGTTTTCTCTATTTCCCTGCCATAGGCACCGAAAGTGTCTAATTTAAGATTTTTCTGAAGAACCAGCTCTTAGTTTTCTTCATCAAGTTTAATGTTTTTACCTCCTTGTGTTTTGTCTCGTTGGCAGTGCGAGGGGACTAGTGTCTGATTCTACCGCTAATATCTGCGGAACAGGCTGGACCTGTTCCCGCAACGTCCCCAAGGCAGCCGACCCTGGGAGCAAACGCACACGGGCCACCGCCGGCCTTACCTCGATGAGCTTTCTCTCGTAGGAGCTCGCCAGCTCCTCGGCCACTTCGCCCGGCTTCTGCTCGGTGACCGTAACTTCATCAGCGTTCCAAAGATTCGGCACAACTTTAGGGAAAGAAAGAAACCCCGTAAATGTTTTAGCAGTCATTGGAAGTTATTCTCCCAGTAAAAGAATTTTTTTTTCTTCTCGCCAAATGGCTTCTCCAATGAGAAAGCTCTTTCTGGGCAGGGGAAGAACGGGGGGTGTCGGCCCAGGGATCACGGCTACTAATGACTTTAATTCTGCAACATTTTCACCCGAGTACAATGAAGTGAACTATAAACTGTATTTACAAATGGGAGAACGGTCACAGAGACAGATGCACCTGAGTCTGGGTAATATCTTGTTACTACTTCCTGTTCCAGGGCAAAACAGACAACACATGAACAGAAGAGCCTACGCTTCCATCTTTTGCAGTGGTTCAATTTTTCTCTCTAACGAGAAAGTTCCCCAGTGCAACATTGTCTGTCCACAGCAGACGTCAACGGCAGAGGGGGTCAGAGTATGGGTAGAGCAGCTAAGAACTGCCATTTATAAACCGTACTTTGAGCGGAAGCTAGGCAGCTTTGGGAGAAACTCCAAAATCAATGCATAATGACAACACAAGGACATCCTAACAAGAGACTGGCTCCCAGATCAATGCGAGAATTATTAGCACGGTAGACACCAGTGGGTGGTTGTTCCTCCTTTCAGGGACACATCCGTAAATGCTCACTTCGTGGGGAAGAGCAGGAAGTTAGGACTGGGAATGAGCAGGCGAATTCCAAGAAAATTAGGGGAACAGAGGCAGGAAGGAAGTCCCCCAGTGGCATGTACCAGGAAGAGGGATTAGCCCCAGTCCAAAGACAAGCATCAGCTACGCAGATTCCATTTCCTGTGTGTTCCAGGAGAGCAAAGTCCTGGGTGCACACCCGCCACACAGAGCGTGAGCAGATGGTCATGAAGGCCAGCCCTCCGGCAGTGGGGATTTGAGAGCCTGGGGAGAACGGGCAGGTGGGCCAAGGCTGAGCAGAAATGGGGGTCCTGGGCCTGCGCTGCCTGCAGCTCTGCCGTCAGCCCCCTCCCCTAAGCCTCCATCAGGGCACAGCCAGCTCGAGCCCCCGAAGCAGCACAGCCCTGAATGACGACACCCAACACGCTGGAACCAACCCAAAGATGCTCCCACCTCAGCATTCCCAATGTCTGCGGGCCCTGCTGCAGACTGTGACCCAGGAACCCTCCACAACCCGAAATAGGTATGAAGAGAAAATTTCAAGGGCTTCCCGTTAGGGCTAACAGACTGGATACATTAATTTTTTACCTTCACATCCTCTCAGAGTCCCATTAAAATACCCATTTTTAAAAGTCTCCTAGCATCACCCTTGAGAAAAACAAGAATGAGAGAGGAAACGAGACAACAAAATTCTAGAAGCGGAGAAGCAGGCAGATCACGGGTAAGGCGCGTGACAGGCCTGCAAAAGCTTCCTTCTGGGCTCCAGCGGGGCCGCAGCAACCTTCAGCCTGATTGACGTGCGACAACTTGCAAATGGCAGATAAATGGCTAATACAAGACACTTCTAGAAGTGGGGGTACACATGGAGCTCAAAGTGAAGACACGAAGTCTGTGTAAGAAGCAATCTGCACGAAACGAGGGGGTTATTCTCCGGAGAAAGTAAACCCGTACCACTGGACCGAGCTGAAGGTCTGGGTACCTGGCAGGAAACAGAGGAATCAAGACCGCTGAACTTGCATGCTTCGCAAATCCGCAGAGCAGCCGCCCGTCAGCATACATCTATCTCTACATGCTATCTCCAAGCAGGGAGCAAAAAACGCTGTCCTGGGAATCTAAGAGGTTGAAGAAAAAGGCCCAAAGTGACCCACGGGGGCTCTCCAGTGAAATGGCAGAGCCGGCTCGCCCCGCCAGGAGCTGAGCACAGCCTGCCATCAGCTTCTTAGTGTCCCACTCCTACCTCTGAGTGGCTGGCCGGGAAGCACCTCACAGCTGCGATGAGCTCTTAAGACAGAAAATAGGGACCAGAATCAACAGACAGAGGAAAACAAGTTCTAAGAAAAAGACCCAAGTTAGGGAAAAAGAACACTCGAAAAGCAAACTATCGGTAATAATCCCAGAGCGAGAAGAGGGTATAGTTGAAAAAGGTACAGAGAGGTATTTAAAAAGAAGAAAAAGAGGGACACACCAAGGGGGTGAAGGAAAAAAAAACAAAACTCTTCTGCAAAGCAAAACTGTGATAGAAGAAATGGAACACTGGATACAAAGGAGAGAAGGTAAGAAAATTTCCAGAAAAGAGAGCCAAAGGATAACAAGACAGAAAACAAAAAAGGTAAATGGAGAGTTATCATTTGAGAAGAACCCAAGAAATAGGGGATGGGGAGTTAACAGACAAGGAAATCAGAAACTTAATTCAAGAAAACACCCCAAAACTGAGAGACAGGTGTGTGGAGACAGAGGAGCTCGCCGAGCGCACGGCGTAGTCGGGGAGCCACGCTCAGGCCTCGCAGGGGAGCTTCCAAGCACGAGGGACAAAAGGAATGCAGAGGAGCACTTTCACAAAGGACAATCAGAAAGGACACGGGGTCTCTGAATACCGCCACCAGAAGCTCGAAAGCAACAAAGTGATCCTGCCAGCATCGGGAAGGGAAGTATTTCCGGCCTCGAATTCTGTACCAAGACAAGCCCGGTGCTGAGAAGGTGAAAACATCCTCAGACGTGCAAACTTTCTAGGATCCTCAAAATTCAAAATTTTGAAAATCACACAAAACGGAAGAAATCTAAGAAAAAAACAGATGTTCTAGGAAATAGACGCTACAACACACAAGTGAGAAGAGTGCTAGTAACGACCAAAAAATGGACACAACCCACACGGCCATCCAGATGACGGGCAGATCAGCACGCTGCGGTCTGTCCCTACAATGAACTAGAACTTGGCCATAAAAGGACCAAAGCACGGTGCCCTGCCACAACGTGGCTGCGCCCTGAAAGCATCCTGTGAAGGGGAAGGCACCACAACAGCTGCAAGAGGCCACAGACAGCGGGACCCCAATCGTCTGCAATGTCAAGAACATGTATTGGTTTCCGGGAACTGGGGAGGGGGAGGGATGGGGCCCTAAGGGGGATAGGGCTGCTCTTTGGGATGACAGAACACACTGGGTTCGCGCTCGCCCCACCAGGAGCTGAGCACAGCCTGCCTGGCTTCAGCCTGGATTCAGAGAGAGGTGGGGACAGCACAATCTTGCGCAGATCGTGCGCTCCAGAAGGGGGGACTGCAGGGCCCGTGAATTCTCTCTAAATAAAGGAGCAGCCGCGGGAGCCGTGAACCAGAGGAACCGGCCTGTGGAGCAGCCAGGCCTCCTCCGGCCACAGTGGGTCCTATGACCGCAGGAGAGACGGTCTCAGGATCGAATGGACAGGTGCCCCGTTTTTAACAGAGATTCCCCTGAAAGAGCACCTGCATTTGGGTTACTAAGGAGTTCATACAACATGAACCAAAAAAATTTTTTTTCAAATATTAACTCAAAAGAAATTTAAAAGTTGTGTGAAAATAATGATCACACACCTCCCAGGTCAGCTGGAGGGCATTTTCCGGGTCCTAGCAATGTATTCATGGCCCAGGAATCAAACCAAAAAGATGGTGCCTCTGTTCTGGGGTTGGAGGGAGAGGGGAGCTAAGGGAAAGGAGGGACGGAAAAGTGATCCTTCACGTTCCACCACAAGAAATCAATGGCGAACACGTCCAGCTGAGCAAAGAACAAGCAGCAGGAGACAATACTACTCAGAGACCTCAAGAGAGCTCCCAGAACAATCCGTTCCAAGGCTGGAAGCAGCTGCTTGTGGGGAGAGGGACACGATAGAGGTGTGGCGGCTAGAAGCGCCGGGTCTTCCATGGCAAGGCTACGTGCCAGCGCTGGATTTCAACAACAGAACACCGCATTGGATTCTAAGTAGGAAAACAGAATCTGACAGGAGGCTGCACTTAGAAAAGTTCGGCCGGACAGCAACAGTGCCCACCAAGGCAGGGCAGACCCCCCAGCACGAAGCTGTGTGAGGCTGACTCGTGAAGCCCGGCACAAGGACACATCTAAGGCATGACAGATGTGTGCACAGCAGGGCCTGCCGGTCGGTGCGCTCCCAGTGACCTGATCTGTGCCTGAGCGAGGCTGCCTTCCTCCACCAGGAGATTCTGCAGATCGGCAGGACACGGCCGTCTCACCTGCTTCACATCTGCACCGCTCGCAGTCTGAAACCCAGCCGCGGGCCCTCGTTCCGCAGATCAGGCCCTCTGGAGGCGCATCTAAGAGCAGGCCACAGGGTCCTGCGCCGAAGGAGGCAGAGGCGTGAGGAAGCTTTTTAACCTTCAAGACGAGGGAACAGACCCTGGACAGTCACGCGTTTATAAAAGGGCTCTTAGAAACTAACCAGCCAACCTTCGCCTCCAACTATGTGACCTCCTGTTGCCCGGGTTCAGTCCACACAGCTTTAACAAGCAGGCCAGAAACTTCCATCCCATGTGCAAAATGCGAAGGAACGAACCCCGGCTATACCGGGCTTTCCCCCCTGGAAGGCAGCCTCTCAGACGGTTCCCAGGGATCCCTCCCTCCTGGTCTCCACCCGTGAGCACGGGCTGGACTCACTCACGGCGAATGAGCTGTCACTTCTGAGATCAAGTTTACAAGCCTGCGGCCTCTGTCTTGGTGCCCACACCCACTCTGTGAGCAAAGCCTGTTGCCATCTCGGGAGCAGCCTTATGGAGACACCCACAATGTATCCACCCGCAGCCTGGGGTCTGCCAGCAGCCCCCCGAGTGGTCACAGCCACACTGTGACCCCACACACACACAGCCCCCCGTCAAGCCTTGAGAGCATAACCACAGCTCTGACAGGGACCCAGAGTCAGAGCACGCCGCCGAGCCCCGCCGGGGTTCCTCCCCCTCACAAACGGAAGTCGGTCGTGTTTGTGGTTTCAAGCAGCTGAATTTGGGGGTCATTTGTTACACAGCAGAAGACTGACAACACAGCACCTTTAATCATTCAACAGGTACTTCCCCAGAGAACGCTGTGGGTGGGACCCCGAGTTGGGCCCTGGAGTTGCAAGGACGACAGAACGGTTCCGCATGGATGACGTTTATGAAAAAGACAATACGGAGGTGCACTTGGCCGAACCATCTCTACGGCGTAAGGGTTATTAGGAAGCTGAAAGAAGCCATTTCATCGGTCAGGTACCTTCTACCTCTCCACTGGCAAGGCGAGCCCGTGGTGAGGCAGGAGAGGCCAGTCATCTCATTAGTTGAAATTTTACAAGCACCACGTCTCAACTGTTCATTTTTCAGCGAGAAAGACTTCACTGCCGTGGGAACAGTGGAATATCTGAGTGTTCAAGGAAGGCAACACAAAGCCCAAGTGACATCAAGTTGTTTGAGAGCTAAAGCCAGCACATTACACCCCCATCCTACACTTTGTGCACATCCCCCAACCAACCCTCGGGTCAGCTGTGGTTGAATTCAGAAAGTCCAGTCTCTACAGCCAACACGAACACTTGTGATGGATCCAGATGAAGGTGGTGATGGGGGTTTTAAAGACGCACGTCTCCTGTGAGTGATCTACTAGTCTGAAATGCAGAGAACGCCGACCTACTTGCCCAAGAGGAAAACACAGTTCCGTATTCCCATCAGCTACAGCTGCTCCTGAGTTCAAGAACGCAGGGCTTGAAAACTGGTCTGCAGGGCGGTGTGTGGCCTACAGTTCCATCACTGACATTTCCAGCGCATGATCTAAGTTACCAGATGGTACCCGCACCTCCACAGCCTGCCCTGGTCAAGGCCTGCGAGCCAAGGGCAGCGGGCAGGACCCAACAAGACAGAAACTTCCATCTACAGGGCTGGGTATTTCCATTTCAGATAAGGAACTGAAACCGTACTGAAAAGCCCAAGTGCAGAGACAGGCCCAAACGAAGAGCCACGTTTAACGTGCTGGACAAAACCTGAGAGTGGCGTCCACGGACAGCAGGAGCTCACGGAGACTCAACGGCGACAGCCCTTCAGGGGACCCAGCACGGGAGAATTCACCATGCATCTTCAAAGGCACCATCTCACTGCGGCCTCCATCCATGACTCCAGCTGGCTGTTTCAAGCCCAGGCCAGAGAGGAAGAGGTCTATGGCCTCTTTCCATTTGGCCTAGACTCCAAATGGAAAAATCTGGCCCAACCAGGAGGCCTTTTCTTTTTTTATATATATATATATTTTTTTTTAATAAAGATTTTTTATTTTTTATTTACTTGACAGACAGAGATCACAAGCAGGCAGAGAGGCAGGCAGAGAGAGAGACAAGGGAAGCAGGCTCCCTGCTGAGCAGAGAGCCCGATTCGGGGCTCGATCCCAGGACCCTGGGATCATGACCTGAGCCGAAGGCAGAGGCTTCAACCCACTGAGCCACGAAGGCGCCCCAGGCCTTCTCTTTTTAAATCCAGACAGACACTGCAACTGTGTTTGGTGGGAGCAAAGAAACACTTGCTTTCAGTCAGAACTATTTTTCGTGTTCCAGAAAAGCCGTGGGTTTGTCGGCTGCGTCAGCAGGCCACTTAAACTTAGCGAGCATGACCCAGCTGTCCACCTCCTTGCAGCCCGCCATTACTGTCTGGGGGTCTGTGAGAAGTCATCTGCTGGGTCCACAGCAGACACTGTGCTGGTCTCACAAGCAGGCACCAGAGAACACATGGGGTTTTCTGCCTAAATTAGTTTAAGCAAAACTTCAAAGACCACGGAGAGCAGCACGGCCAACAGTATGATACGGTTACTGTTATGCTTTCAATTTCAACAAGCTGAGCACGACCCCAGATGCAAACAGTGTGAGTGAGACGCCGGTGGCTAAAGAAGATAAAGGACCACTCTGAGTTCCGAGATGGCTCCCTTGAACGTCCTGATGGACACAAGGCAGCGGGCCGGGTCCTGGAACGGCAGCCCCGGTCTGGCGGGAGGGGAAATCTGGGACCCCCAAAGGTTCTAATGAAGAAAGATCCCTCCCGGGTGCGGTGACAATGATCCCTACCAGAGAGCAGGGATCCGAAGTTGTTCCAGCCAAGGAAACACTCTTCATAATAACAGCATCCAGAACGTTCCATGTGCCGGCTGTGGCAAGGGGAGAGCACGCTCGAGAAGGCAGCGTGGGCTCTGCAATCAGACCCAGTGCCAAGTCTGGCTGCACCGCTCCCCTGTGAGTGACCTTGAACGGGTCTTGTATTTATTCACGCAACAACTAGCAACTGAAGATTCATTCTACACCAGGTACTAGGCACCACAGAGAGGGGTGTACTAAGCAGGAAAACCGTGAATGCCAACATGAAGCTCACCCTTGAGTAGAGCCTCAGAAAACAACGAAGTAACTATCTAATCGAGCAGGCTGTGAGAAGTGCTAACGGGGGTAGTGGAAGCACGAGCACTGAGGGTGCGGGAGTGCTAATTCGTGCAAGGAAAGGTTCACAAAGGAAAGGTCATCTGAGCGGAGACCGGAATAAAGTGGCGGTGAGAGCCATGCAAGCCCTGAAGGACTGCATTCCTGAGAAAAGCAAGTACAAAGGCCCTGGGGTGCTCCGGAAACAGCAAGGAAGCAGCGAGGCTGAAGGACAATGGGTGCAAGAGAGAAGAGGGAGTGAGGCCCACCGAGAAGGTGGCAGGGGGTGGAAGGCTGGGACATTTTATTCTGAGCCAAACACGAAGCCCCTGAAAGGCTCAGAACAAAAGACAGGATGACCAGACCTTTTCTGAAAAATCACTCTACCAGCCATACGAAGGCGGCGTAAGCAGGGAAGCGGAGAGGGCAGGTGTAGCGGCGGGGGGCAGGGGGCACGGCTCAGGTCTCCCTTCACCGAAGAACTTCCCGTTCTTTGCACGGAGCGCAATTAGCAGACAACCTCCAGCTAGAGCACCCCCCAGACGTGTAAAAGATGCTAATGTGTCTGATGTGGGATTAGGGTGAAGACAGGAGACACATTAACGCCAACAATTTTGGTCTCGGGAACCTCAGTACCATTGTACTGAGCTGGGGAAGGGGCGGTGTGTCAGGGAAGAGGGAGTGAGTCTGGTTTTCAGACGAGTGAGGTTTGACACAACCGTCGGAGAAAAAGCAGCCAGAACACAGGAGCACGGGAGCCTGGAGTTCCAGGGAGAGGGGAGCTGGGGATATCAAGGTGGCAGTCAGTGGGGCAGAGATGATGAAACCGCAGGACTGGGTGAGATCACCCATCCTTTGGAAGCAGAGTCTCCTCCTGTTGTAAAGTAGTAACAGGCCAACCCCCACGAGCTGTGGGATGAGCCACCAACGCAGGCGAACACGCAGCCCGGTGCGGCCAGGAGTAAGATGCTCGGACGGGGGGCACTCACCCCCTAAGCACGGTGCTCACCAGCCTGGCACGCAACTCAAGCTTCACTACAGTATTTCCTGTCCTCACCATGCACATGCGAGCGACAGAGTGACAGCCCCCAAAACTGACTTTCAAGGGGGTTTCGTGAGTTGCTCAAGGGCAGACAGCTATCAAGTGACAGAATCAGAAGGCCCCCGTCAGCGGCTGAGTAACGGAGAATCCCTCGCTTCCTTGCTCAGATCGTGGCCCGGCAGGAATTCTGGCGGTCCAAAAGCTGGCAGGGGGACAGTGTTCCTCTCCCTGCCCCAGGGCTGCGAGACAGACAGCAGACAGGGGCACTGCCACCAGCCCCCACTCCACTCCAGCATCACCACACTGGTGCCGCCTAGGCAGCAAGCTTCTGGAATCTCTCAGGGATCCGGTCACGGTCACAGACTGCAGCACGGAACACCTCGGGGCAGCCATCAAGAGCCGAACGGGCTCCTGAGAACCGAGCCCTAATGACACCCTGCCTCCCAGAGGAGGGAGAGCCATTTAAGGCTAAAAACACCACTGCACCAAATTCCATATCAGAGATGAGGAAAGAGAGGTTTGGGTGGGTTTCTTTCTTGCCTTTTTTTTTTTTTTTTTAACACTGTAAAGGATGGACCTGGTTATACAGACCAAAGTCTCCCTGGTGTCAAGCTCCCACACTGGTCCCCAATCACCACCTGCCTCCCTGCCCCCCCAGGACCGCCTCATGGCACCAATTCCCACGAATGTCAGAATCCCAAGACCCTGTGCCAAAACTGGCAAGGAGACCTACTATCTTACATGCAACCACATTGCCCCCCAACCCTGTTGGTTGCCTCATGGTGTAAGAATACTGTAAATTTCCAGCTCTCCAGAAACTCGAAACCAAATTCTTCAAACACTTGATAAAAACCCACCCACCTCACAGACGGGATTCGCTGGGTTAAAAAAAAAAAAAAGAAAGAAAGAAAGAAAGAAAAGGAGGCAAGGGGCTTGTGTGGTGATACTCAAGCCAAGAGAATGTTACTCAAAGAATGGCCTCGTATGGGATGGCCATGCCAACGAGATCTATCAAAAGAGGACAGAGTCCTCTGTACCCTCAACATAAGGACCAGGAGCCAAGGGATGGAGAGGAATATTGTTTCTAGTATCAGGTGAGGAATTATGTGTGATCAGAAGAGTGGGCAGACACACGGGGCAGCCCTAGGTTCAAATCCTGGCTCTGCCATCAAGGAGAGTGAGACCTTAGACTTAGAGGACTTCGTTTCTATGAGTCTCTGTCTCTTCCTCTGTAAAATGGGGAGGGTACCTCCTGCAAACATTCAACAAAAGAAAATGCTCAAGTGTTTTATATTCTTACTCCAAGCATTAAAAATAGGGTGCCTTTTCTTTCAAGGCAGAAAGGTCTTCAGCAGAACGTCCCATCTCGCATAGGTCTTTCCAGAGAAAGATGCCCACCTGTTCAGACACCACGGCTCTTTTCCCAAAGATCATCTAAATATACATCACACGCACGGGGACAGCTGGGGACGATGGCGGCAGGAACCAGAACTGTCTTCACACCCTTCGCCAAGCACATTTTCACCTGCTCACGTGGTGGAGTCCAGCAGAGGCTGGGACAGAAACGTGAGAGTTGTGTTTCCTCCCCTTAAGTGAAAAGCAGTTTGACAGTGGAAACCACTTCTGCTGGAGTGAAACACGCAGCTCGGCAGGCCAGACACAATGAGTTCTCACCCTGATCTAAGTGGTGTGAGTGCTGGCTCAACAGAGCCTTGGGCAAGACCGTCCTCTATGGAAGTTCATTGAGAGTCAGCTTGTCAACATGAGACAAGGTGACATGGAAGGCTCCAGAGCTTTCAAAATTGCTCATTTGAAAATGCAAATGGGTTGAGTTTCAAGCATTAACTGAGTCACAGAAATATGTGTGGTTCTGTTTTGGAAGGAGGGAGGGCAGAAGGAACAGCTCAGAAGGACCCCACCGAGGTGACGTGCGTCCCTGGTTGTCCCAGTGAGGACAAAGGGCACACCCAAGCTGTTGACCTTGGAAACCTGGGCTGTAGGGGCAGTAGACAGCAATCAGTATTTTCATTCTAAGACTTTAAATCATCTTATTTCAAACAATCATGTGTGACTTCTGCAATTTGTTCTTAAAACAGCATGGCTACCTACCTCAGAGGCAGAAATGGGTTACCCGTAAACCCTGGATTCGTGGGGACTGAAACATCCTTGGGTAATCACTGCACAACCCGGTCTTTAGAAGGGACTCCTGGAATTTCAAAAGCCCATGTGGACAATTTCTTTGAACTGCCTCAATCCTAGGACTTAGTGTCATATCCTAAGCCATTCCATCTCACGCACTTGGGAAACACAGCAGTACAGTAGAGAGAGACGTAACAGAGCAAATGGCCCAGGAGCTGCAGTCAGATACAGCTGGTTTCTGACCCAACCTGGCCACTTCCTGCAAGGAACTTAGCTGACCGAAGCCCAGCCTTCTGGTCGGTAAACAGGGGACCATCACATCCATCCTGCCGGGTACCATGGGAGGATCCAAGGAAGCAGGTGAAGCAGCCAGCAGGGGCCTACTGCCGAAAGCAGGCTCTGGATGTGGCAAGGGTGTGTGACCTTGTCTGTCCACCTAGACTAGAAAGTCCTTCAAGTTTCCATCTTGTTTCTCTCAACTCACGAAATGTTCAAAATCAGATGGGGCACAAGTCAGACTCTCAATACTTCCTGCCTGGCTGGACAACACGTCTTTGCGTCTGAATGTACCAACTTACCAAGACTTTCAGTCAGCCAACATTGGCCACTCTTACTGGAGAAGCCGTCTAACTGACAAGGCACGTCTAGCATGGCTCCTAGGTCTTGTTCCGTGTTTCCTCTCCGTTTCTTCAATAACTTTGTTTTTTCAAACTGTAAAAGTAACCCATGTCTATCGCAGGGGAAAAAAATCCATTTTTGTAGTTTCACACCCCTGTGGTAGATGCACTAGACCTCAGCCAATTAAGAAACAGGAACACGGACGGAATAAATCCAAACCCAGCCAGCAGGTCATAGGCTAAGCCACTGTATTTCTAGACAGTTTATATTGTCTCAAAGGAGTAAGTGCAGACACCCACTCCCACTCTCTACTTGTGGATGGATGGCCAACTATGCAAGAAGGGATGACACACCAGTAACCTCACAGCAGGTGTATAGTCAGGGATGCCTAGGGAGGGCCCCGCACTATTGTAAGCACGTTACAAGTGCGAACATATTTCATCCTCCTTCCCCAACTGCAAGCAGGGGAAGCAGAGTCTTAACCCCCACATCACACCACCCCACAGCAACTCCAACCCCTCCTCCTGCGACCCCAGTACTCTGGCCTGGCAGAGACTGACAGGATTCCTGATTCCAGAGGGAAGGCCTGAGGAAGCTTCAGACAAATTAAGGATGCTATTCCCCCTACGGTGGTTTTTTCCTCTCATGCCAGTGCCCCATACCAGGAGAGACACTCACAAACCAGAAACATTTACATTCTAGATGTGACCACGATTTTCTACTTCCCATTTCCTTATAAATTCAAGATACATGAGCACAAGTGTGTTGTTTAAAAAAATGCAACCCAAGAGAACTCGTATGTTTACCGCAGGCTTCTTCACAAGAACCCAAACATGGAAGCAACCTAAGTGTCCACTGATGGGCAAATGGATGAGCAAAATACCGTCTACACATCCAATGTAAGAAGCCTAACACTCTACAGCACGGATGACCCTGGGGGACAATGAGCTCAGGGCAAGAGGCCAGCCGCAGTCCAAAAAGATAAATGCTACAGGGGTGTACTTACATGAGGTGCCTGCAGCAGTCAGACTCATCGAGCCAGAAAGAGGAAAGGTGGTCTCCAGGGGCTGGAGGAGGAAGAGTGGGAAGATACAAACAGTGTGGAGAGGCACTGTGGGGAAGGTGACACAATTCAAGGTATTTAATACCACCCATTTGTATATTTCAAGATGCTTTAAGGTCAATTTGTTATAGTTTACCAAAATTAAAAATAAAAAAAATTTTTAAAGGAATTAAAGTACTGCAGGGCAGACCCACATCCCCAAGGTGAGGCACCTAAGGCCGGGATCTTAGGAGTGACTTATCCAGCCCACAGGTAACACCAGCAGGCACCTCAAGCAGGGTCCAAGGACGCTCACCACACCTGAAGCCAGAAGTACAAAGCCGGTCAACAGAAGCCAGTAATAACAGAAGATTTAAGGAAGGGAATTTTGTCAAGGGGAGATTTTTTTAAAGCTCACACAATTTATGTTGAAAGCTCAAAATCTGTCTCTGCTCCAAGCACCCACAACAGAACAATGTCAAGGCTGAAACAGAGATGCCCAGAATACAAGCATGAAGGAAAAATCCTTATCCCTAAGACTCAAGGTCACGGCTGATGTTTTGAGAGGTGGAGGCGGGGGGAGCAGGGGGATATGACTGGTTGGTTGAGAAGAGAAATCCTGCTGAAAGCTCACGTCCCTTATGAATTCTAAAGAATGCCATGAGGTCAAGTCACTATGAAAAGAAAAAAGGGGCCACACAGAAGCACAGGAAAGGTCTCAACATGGTGGCTGCCTCCAAAGGGGACAGAAGAACAAAGAAAACGAATGCTTGTGGGGAAGAGCAAAGGTCCACGTGGGACAGAGGCAAGTGCAGCAGGGGCAGGAGAGGCTGCTAACGCCCAGAGGGAGGAGGGAGAGGTGCTTGCTCACAGACGTTGTAGCGACCCCACAGGCAGGTCCATGAGCCACCCAGGGTCCTGGGCACCTGGGTGGCTCAGTGGGTTAAGCTGCTGCCTTCGGCTCAGGTCATGATCTCAGGGTCCTGGGATCGAGTCCCACATCCAGCTCTCTACTCGGCAGGGAGCCTGCTTCCCTCTCACTCTCTCTGCCTGCCTCTCTGCCTGCCTCTCTGCCTACTTGTAATCTCAATAAAAAAAAAAAAATTTTTAAAAAAAAAGGAAAAAAAAAAAAAACGCAGGGTCCAAGGCCCCATTCCCAGAATTAATTCAACAGGTCTGAGGGAAATGTTGGAAAGCTGCATTTTAATACATACTCGGGATTTCAAAGCAAACAGTAAGTCTGACAACCAATGCCTTAAGCCATGAGAGAATGTCCTATAGACGGTAACTAGGAAACAGGAGAATAAGCACATTCAAGCGCTTACCCTGCGGGGCCACACATGACTTTCCAGGGCTAGCCCCCGTAACCCAGCTCCCCAGGGCTCCATGAAGCTCACTGGGCAGGGGGCCTTCAGTCACAGCTCTCAGCAGGGCTGCTGGGGGAGGGAAGCCAGAGGACCATGGCACTCCCCACAGGCAGCTTAATTCAGGCCTGTTCTAGCTGAAGGCATTCAGAAAGAGAGGGCGCCGTATCCGCCAGTGACCCCACCAACCCAACCCATGCTGGGAGGGAGTCCACGCGGCCTCCGCTTAGATGGGGCAGAAGAACCCGGTGGCCCAGCTGTGATCACTCTGTGCTCTGAACCAGTCCTTGGACACCTGGAAGCTGAGTGTGCTTCCTTCCCACGTGAGACACAGACTTTGACATATTTGGAACAACATGATAATATATGACAAACCAGAAGGCTATTTCTAAAGGCCCACAGAGATGTTCTGCAACCGTGACAACTTCCCAGAAAATCTTTATTATATCTAAGAAGCCAAAGCAAGGAAGATTTGGGGGAAGCAGAGGACAGAAGGGAGAGGAGGAGGAACCTGGTAAAGGAAATGGAACATTCCAAGCCAGAGGGCTGAATCCACCTCTCTGCACTGATGGGATGTTTCTGGTCTGCTTACGGTCGTCTCTTTGTACTTGACTATTACAGTCATATAACGACCTAAGAATGAAGTCCTCCCCCTTCCCAAGAGTCAAGGAAACTTCCCAAGGCAGATTAGAAGTCCCCTAGGGTGTCTGATTGTATATTAGATTAAAAAGAAAAAATTACCATTCTCTCCACACTTGGCACCTCTGAGGAGAAACCAGATGCATGAACTAACCCCTAACTATGACGAGCCCCATGCAACGTGGGCAGATAAGGGGTAGTTCTTCCTCTTAGCTAGTTAGGTGGAAAGATAAATTGTGTAATAAGACATATAAAACACACACACACACACACACACACACACACGTCTTAGACCGTAGTTCCTGACACAAGAGCTCCCAAGTCCCTTGGAATTTCCTGACAGAAATATCTTTTGTTTTCATGAGGTGATGCTTGGTGGGCTGCCGGATGGGGACAGGCCACCAAAAGGCCCAAGCTATGCTTAGAAGCTTGAAATCTTCAGTCTCACCCACTATCCATGGTAGAGGGGATAGAGACAGAGTTCATGCTCCATCAAGCCTATGCGATCAACTATCCACAAAAATCCCTAACCTATAGGGTTCAGAGAGCTTCAGGGTTGGTGAACACATCCACGTGCCAGCAAGGGGGTGCACCCCAACTTCACAGGGACAGAAGCCCTTGTGCTCAGGACCTGAGCAAACCTTACTTTGTGTACTTCTTCATCTGGCCATTCACTGTAGTCTTCGTAATATTTTTTATAATAAAACCAGTAAATGTAAATAAATGTTTCCCTGAGTCCTAGGGGCCATCCTGTGAGCAAACTGCTGACCCCGAGGAAGGGGCAGTAGAACTCCAATTCAGAGCCGGCTGGTCAGAAGCACAGGCAGAGACCTAGGGCCGGAGACGGGTGTTTTAAATGGAGGCCATCTGCTGGGACTGTGCCCTTAGGCTGTGCTGTCCGCACTAACTCCAGTCTATCAGAACTGAACTGCACTGTAGGACACTGTAGGACCCCAAATTTGGGGATTAGCTAGAACAGAGAAAGTCCCTACATGTTCGGCATTAGAAGTGTTGTTGAGTAGAAGTATTGCGAGTCAAGTAAGCGTTTTTTTCTTTTAGAGACCCAACTCACTCTCCAAAAGCATTCTAGAATTCTAATGCTGCAACCACGATTTTACACAGTACATGCGTACTGAGTGGAGGCCGTGGGTCAGAGCTCTCAACCCCATGGGGAGCAGGACACACAGGCTACTGCTTTCCAGGAACTAACATCTGGTTTGTGGCCAATGAGCAATTAAAGGAGATATTTTTCCAGTGGTAACAACTGTGAGGCACAATCAAATAACCAGAAGGCAGTGTGTTGGGGGAAGGGCTCTTTAGACAAGGGGAGATTAAGCCCCTTGGAAGAGACAAGATCAGTTGGGAACTACTACAGGGGAGAATTTTTTTTTTTTTAAAGATTTTATTTATTTATTTGACAGAGAGAGAACACAAGCAGGGGGAGCAGGAGAGGGAGAAGCAGGTTTCCCACCGAGCAGGGAGCCCGATGTGGGGCTCCATCCCAGGACTCTGGGATCATGACCTGAGCAGAAGGCAGATGCTTAACGACTGAGCCACCCAGGTGCCCCAGGGGAGAATATTCTGGCAAATGATGTGGCACGGGATGTAGGGGGCTTCTCCAAGGACAGAAAGAAGGCCAGTGTGGTTGAAGCATGATCAACAAGGAGCACAGTGACAGAAGCACAGAAGGCGGGTATCAGCTGGATGGCACAGGACCCCCTGGGGCCATAAGAAGAATTTTCCATCTTCTTCTCATGAGCAGTCAAAGCCAATGGAGGATTCCAAGCAGGGAGGTCATATAACATGATCTGTTTGCTCATTTTTAAGTCACTCTGATTACCACGTGAATTACAGATGGTAAAAGGAGACAACTGGAAGAGAGGAGACCGTCTCTTTGGGGGCTATTACAACATTCCAGCAAGGGCTGGTGGTGGCCTGAGCCAGGCTCATGGCAGCGAGACTAGAAACCACTGCTTATCTTTGGCGTGTATCATGGAACACACAAGACCTCCTTGCGGAAATGGGAGGTGAAGTACGCAGAGGAGTTAAAGTCGATTCCCAAGGTCTCTGATCTGCGCGAGCAGCTGGTAGCACTTACAGAGACAAGCACGGGAGGCAGGATGGCTCCCCACAGCGACCACATGCCAATCCCCAGTCCCAGTGCATGTGTTACCCAGCACAGCACCTCACGGACCTTCAAGTGAGATTATCTTGGATGACCTGAGTGGGCCCCTCTCATCACAGAGACCCTTAGAAGAGGAGAACTTTCTCTGGCTGGAAGACAGAGGAGGTGCAGCAGAAGGAGAAGTCAGATTGCAAGTGTGACAAGCAGTCAGTGGGCCACTGCTGGTCTGGAGATGCAGGGGCCGTGTGCAGGACCTGGAAGACGGCCGCAGAGCTAGGGGTGCCCCCACTCACGGCCAGCAAAGCTATGGGACCTCAGTCCTACAACCACTCGGAAGTAATGGCTGCAACATCTCAATGAGCAAGGAAATGGTTTCTCCCTAGAGCTTCAAGAAAAGAACCAACCCTGCCAAAATGTCAGCTTCACTCCAGAAAGATGGTGTCAAATTTCTGACCTCCAGAAGTGTGAAATAATACATTTGCATGGTTTTAAACCACCCAGGTCCTGATCTTTTGTTACCTTGGCAAGAGGAAACTAAGACAACCGGGAAGACAGGGGAGGAATTCAAAGCCAGGCGGGAAGAGCAAGTGCTCTGGCTCAGTGAGCAGAACCCCAGCCCAGAGGACCAGAAGGCGGGTGGTCACGCACGCATGCAGAGGTCAAGGGTCACACCTGCCTCCTCCACCATCAACTCCAGTAGATGTCAAGCCCACGTGCTCAGGAAGTGGGTCTTGCTCCCCACCCTAAGTCAGACAGTGGCACAGCAGGTGGAGTGAATGCTGACTGTCCTATTTTAAAGGAAGAAACAATTCTCAGGATGCCTGGGTGACTCCGACCATTGAGCATCCAACTCTTGATCTCAGCTGACGTCCTGATCTCAGGGTCATGAGGTCGAGCCCTGCATTGTGCCCCACGCTGGCCGTGGTGACTACTAAACGCAAGTTCTCATCCCACATCCCTGCGCTCACTGCCCCCACTCCTTGCTCTCATCCGTGGCCAGCCTCCGCTGGAGAGCTCCCTGCACTAGCTGTTCCCAGTTCCTCTCTTCAATGCTCTCCCACCAGGCTTTCTGCCATCGGCTGTACTGACCTGCTCTTGTCAATGTCACCACTGGCTGCCACTAGACTATTCGGAAGGCCACGGCAGTTTTCCAGTCCGCTGGATTATTCGGACCCGTCAGCAGCATCTGACACTGCTGTTCAGTCTCCACCTTCAAGCGTGTTCTTCCCTGGACTTCCACGACCCCCTACTCTCTCGGTGTCCCTCTTCCTCCTCAGGCTCTCCCCTCTCCATCACCTCTGCTGGTCCCTCCTCCTCCTTCCTGTAAGCTCAAAATGTGGGAGGCCCCAGGGCTGGTCCACCCATCTGCATTCAGTCTCCCAGGCATCTCCTCCACTCCTGGGGCTTTAGGCCACCTTTCATGTCTGTATTTGCAGCCCAGGACAGACAGGTCTCCTTCCTGTCTCCTCTAGCCTGTCCTGCTATCTCCAATTCAGCACCTCTGCACCAGAACTTCTCTTTGGCCCCCACAGAGCCTGCCCTGCTCACAGCCATCCCCTTCCTGGTGAACGGCAACGGCATCCCTCCTTCTGGCTGCTCAGGCCCAAAGCCTTGAAGCCATCCTCTGCTGTTCCTGCTCACACATCAGCCCAAATTCCAAGAAATCCTTTTAGAGGCCGCCTGGGGGGCTCAGGCATCAAGCATCTGCCTTCAGCTCAGGCCATGATCAGGGTCCTGCGATCGAGCCCTGCGCCGGGCACCCTGCTCAGCAGAGAGCCTGCTTCTCCCTTTCTCACTGCCCCTGCATGTGTTTCCTCCCTTGCTGTGACCCTCTCTGTCAAATGAATAAATAAAATCTTTAAAAGAAAAAAAGAAGGGAGGAGTCAAGATGGCGAAGAAGTAGGAGGCTGAGACGACATCAGCCAGCAGGAGATCAGCTAGATAGCCTATCAAACCATTCCGAACACCTACAAATCCAACAGGAGATCGAAGAGAAGAAAAACAACGATTCTAGAAACAGAAAATCGACCACTTTCTGAAAGGTAGGACCAGCGGAGAAGTGAATCCAACGCGACGGGAAGAGAGACCCCAGGGGGAGGGGCCGGCTCCCGGCAAGCGGCGGAGCACAAAATCAGAACTTTTAAAAGTCGGCTCCACGGAGGGACATCACTCCAGAGGCTAAACTGGGGTGAAGACCTCACGGGGACAACGTGGACTCAGGTCCCACGGGGTCACAGAAGGATCGGGGGTGTCTGAGTGTCGCAGAGCTCACAGGTATTAGAGCGGGGAAGCCGGATGCGGAGACAGCCGAGATTTCCTAGTTGTCTGTGACACGGACCGGTGCTCTGTGGCACGGGCCGGTGCTCTGTGCGAGGGGTCCCCACAAGATCCGGGGAGACTCCGACCCGGGAGAGCTCAGGGATCTACGGGGTTCGGAGACTCCAGGTGGGACTCTGCCAGAGACAGAGACGCTTGGTCACAGGCTGGGTGAGCTCCGAGCTCCCAGAGGCCAGTGACACGGGACTGATGACGCACGATTTTCTCTGAGCGCGGTCTGCGGGCGTGCGCGGTCTCTGGCGCAAACCTGGGCTGGGGAGACTGGAGGGATTAAACACTTTTCTCTGAAGGCGCACTGAAGACTGGGGCCCCTAGCTCTCGGCTCCTCTGAACCGGAGATTGGGAGGCCACCATTGTCATTCCCGTCCTCCGGAACTCTACAGAAAGCGTTCAGGGAACAAAAGCTCCTGAAAGCAAACCTGAGAGGATGACTTAGCCCGGCCCCTGGTAAGGGCGGTGCAACTCCGCCTGGGGCAAAGACACCTGAGAATCACTACAACAGGCCCCTCCCCCAGAAGATCAAAGAAATCCAGCCAAGACCAAGTTCACTTAACAAGGAGAACAGCGGATTCTTATCTGGACAAAATGACAAGGCGGAAAAACTCACCACAAAAAAAAAGAGCAGGAGACAGGAGCGTAGGCTAGGGACCTAATCAATACAGACATTGGTAATATGTCAGATCTGGAATTCAGGATGACGAATCTCAAGGTTCTAGCCGGGCTCGAAAAAGGCATGGAAGATATTAGAGAAACCCTGTCAGGAGAAATAAAAACCCTTTCTGGAGAAATAAAAGAACTAAAGTCTAATCAAGTTGAAATTAAAAAAGCTATTAATGAGGTGCAATCAAAAATGGAGGCTCTTATTGCTAGGATAAATGAGGCAGAAGACAGAATTAGTGATATAGAAGACCAAATGGCAGAGAATAAAGAAGCTGACCAAAAGAGAGACAAACAACTACTGGACCACGAGGGGAGAATTCGAGAGATAAGTGATGCCATAAGACAAAACAACATTAGAATAATTGGGATTCCAGAAGAAGAAGAAAGAGAAATAGGAGCAGAAGGTATACTGGAGAGGATTATTGTAGAGAATTTCCCTAATATAGCAAGGGGAACAAGCATCAAAATCCAGGAGGCGCAGAGAACACCTCTCAAAATCAGTAGGAACCGACCCACACCCCGCCATCTAATAGTAAAATTTACAAGTCTTAGCGACAAAGAGAAAATCCTGAAAGCAGCACGGGACAAGAAGTCTGTAACGTACAATGGTAAAAATATTAGATTGGCAGGAGACTTATCCACAGAGACCTGGCAGGCCAGAAAGAACTGGCATGATATATTCAGAGCACTAAACGAGAAAAACATGCAGCCAAGAATACTTTATCCAGCTAGGTTATCATTGAAAATAGAAGGAGAGATTAAAAGCTTCCAGGACAAACAAAAACTGAAAGAGTTTGTAAACAGCTCTACAGGAAATATTGAAAGGGGTCCTCTAAGCAAAGAGAGACCCTAAAAGTATTACCAGAAAGGAACAGAGACATTATACAGTAACAATCACAATACAGGCAATACAATGGCACTAAATTCATATCTCTCAATAGTTACCCTGAATGTAAATGGGCTAAATGCCCCAATCAAAAGACACAGGGTTTCAGAATGGATAAAAAAACAAAACCCATCAATATGCTGCCTACAAGAAACTCATCTTAGACCTGAAGACACCTCCAGATTGAAAGTGAGGGGGTGGAAAACAATTTACCATGCTAATGGACATCAGAAGAAAGCTGGGGTGGCAATCCTTATATCAGATCAATTAGATTTTAAGCCAAAGACTATAATAAGAGATGAGGAAGGACACTTCATCATACTCAAAGGGTCTGTCCAACAAGAAGATCTAACAATTTTAAATATCTATGCCCCTAACATG